>JAQIXV010000133.1:0-86613 GCA_034700625.1 Tectocepheus velatus
CCCTCCCTCCCTCCCTCCCTCCTCTCTCTCTCTCTCTCTCTCTCTCTCTCTCTCTCCCAAATTTTGAGACATTCCTTAATATGAAGGAAATTAATGAAATCACTTAAGAGTTGAATACATTTTTTTGCGAAACGCTTCCGAAATCTAGTTTATTGACCCCTTTAGTGAAGAGTTATTCTTCGGAAACCTCTTTGTAGAAAAAAACAATTTTTTGAATGGCTTTGCTCTCAAAAGTTGTTAAAATTTTTTACAGCAGTTATATTGGGTTTATGTTAAATGCATTTATTATTATATCAGTGTTTGAATGAAACACAAAACCAATAATAAGAATAAAAATCAAATAAACATTTCGTGAGTTATTCTATGAGTCTATTACTCGATTGAAAACTTCTGTTGGTTTTGAATAAATGTTAGCAAATAAACAAAAATAACTGAAAGATATTTCAGCGAAAAAAATGTTTGTAACTGTCATACAGTCGTTCAATAGAAAAGAGTTAAGGCTTTACAGTCAAAGTCCATAACAAATGAAGTTTTTTTTAGGAAAGGATTGTTTTTATCGATTTGTTTTAACGAAAATTCTTGTAATTTATAGCCTTTTGATTCGGAAATGTTATTTGTCATTTGTTTAGTGAAGGCTTTCCTCCATTTGTTCAATTCATTTCTCGATTCATAATTAATTGAAAGAGTTTTTGTGTTTTTTCTCATCAAATAATCAATATTTCATAAGATGGAATGAGTGACTAAGTTAACCTAATTCACCTAGATACCATAACTTTGTCAACATATTATTCTGATTTAGCCACTGAAGGACAAACACTTTATTTAATTATAGTACACAAAACATGTCATTTATATTGACGTAAACTCTTTATTATAATTAATAACATTTTGAATGACGTTTTCATAGATTTACGAGAATATGACAAAACAAAAGACAATTTCACTTTAATTTGTTTTTTCAAACATTTTTCGCTTAACTTAATTGAAAATCCAAGAAATCGATTGAGAGATAACCCAATCGATTAAATTGAAAACAATATATATTTTTATTAATTATTTTAATTGATTGATGTATTTATTAGATAAGAGACCGGAATCATATTTATTCTGTTTGGAAGATATATTGAATCGACTTCGTCCTAATTATCCTTGATGCTTTCCATCTTGCGGACTATTTTTAATTTATTTTGAAAAATGTAACAAGGGACTATACTTAGCTCATCATTAACTGTACTCAGCTCTGACTCTTCTATCGATAATCAATAGTATTTTGACGATTAAAAATAGCTTGCTCATATACTTAAAAGTAGGACAAAACAAATAAATTTATTAAAATCTAGACTTAATTCATCATAAAATAATTGATTGACTTTCATCTCAGAAGTTGTGCTTCATTTTGATGTAACAAAAGAGTGATTCTTTGAAACCCCTTATAACCAATCAAAGCGACAAATAATAGTAGCAATATAGTGGCAATATAGTGGCATGATCATTTAATTTTTGAGAGTGCCAGTACTAGCTGTATGTTGAATTGACACTAACACTAACTCGATTCAGCAAAACATCCCTCTATTTATGTCTATCTTTCTGTCTGTCATTTCTGTAGTCCATTGAAAGTTGTGTTCAAAGAGATGTGAAAATTGTCCCAAATTTTTGGGTGAAAAACGACGACAACTTTTTTTCGCTCTGATATTGCGATTGACGACAGATTTATACGAAAACTTTTAATATTAACATAAATAGCGTTATATGTAAAGCAATATAAGAAAAATTGGGAAACATTTCAATTGAATGCAATAAAACTCAATACAACAAAAAGAAAGATATTCTGACAAAAAATATTATGATTTTATTCGTTTCAAACACTGAAAGCAAATCTGACTTTTGGTCCAATAAACTGAAAGTCAGAGAATAATTCGTTTCTGACATTCAGTTAATTCTTGATTACATCTAAACAGACCATTAGATGAACGGAACCGATGACTCTACTATTGATTGCACACCACTTAAGAAGGTTTTTAAAGAATTAGATCCATAAGTATTCTGTAGATTTAAATTTTGCCAAAAATGCAATCAATATATTTGAATGGTTTTTGTTTAACTGCTTTCCTATTGAGTTAACAAATTGCGAAATACTTAGCGCTTAAAGTATTTGACAGAAAAATCCTTTTGAAAAAAAAAACTTAAAGGAATGCCTCATTAAAAGGAGAGGCATTTAATTTGAGGCAATTTATTGCTTTGTTTTTATTTATTTGAATTCCAATTGAATTTGATTCGCGTTTCCCAAAAAATTTAACCGCTTTTGAAAATCTAATCTATATTTTAATATCAATGAATTTTTAATTAAATTCGAGGTTAAGAGAAGTCCCGGGGAGTGTCAAATGGGAAACATCTGCCTTCAGGAAAATTCTTGTGTGTTAGATGAGCATGATGCACTTTTGGTCTGTCTTCACCCTTTCCCTCGTAATAAAGGGTTTAAATAATGGGTTTTTATACAGACTTTGATGAATGGTTTGGTTTGCAATTTGTTGCGGACATAGTCTTTGATTTCATAAATACGATATATTGTTTGACAACAAAATTGAAAACCTATTGAATTACTGTTGAAGTCATGTTTGGATCCAAAGAAAAATGGTTTTCTAGTATTTTATCGGATATCAGATTTCAATGATATTCTAATTAAAAACATTTCGTATGAGTTCTCCCTCCAGACGACAATGAACTCCAAGATGTGAAAAGACTGTTAACTCCTTCGAGAATCATATGATTGGGTTATAAATCTGGATGTCATCAGTCGACCCATACATACAATATATGGTCTCTTAAAATGCAATACACAACCAATCTATTGATCGTTGATATGAACGACAATAAGGTTTGTCCACAATTTCATCTCTATCTCAAGATCTTATGTTTTTCTTATAATTAAGTTTTGGCTCCGAATGAAGATATCTGTCATAATATTAGAGACAAATAGTATTTTTAGCTCAAACTTTAGATAAGGGAAAGAATTAAATAAATAAAATTAAATTATTTTTGTTTTGTTGTCACAATTGTCGCAATGGTTTGCCTCCAGTTATGTAGTCGTTAGGAGAATAAGTCGAATAAACAAAACTTAGAGAGAAATCATCAAAATTTTCAAACTTTATATTTGATGTTAAATGACTTTAATGTAGAAACACTTTGATTGCAATTCTAGTATTTTATCAAAGAATAAGAAAAAACTTTATATCAATCAATAGTTTATGTCATTTAAAGAAAGAAAAAGAAATTGAATTCTTCTGATTGTGAACCGAATCGTTTAAAAAAAGAAAAAACAAATGGATCTCAAAAAACACAACTTTCCTCTCAATTACTTATTTTAATAAATCATTTCAATAGAATTCATTTATTTAGGAAAAGAGTTATATTTGTTTTTGAATTTTAATGTCTTAAATGAATTTTTCAAGAAATCAAATGACTCTCTCAGCCATTATTTTCTCCTAATGTTGTTATCGATTATAGATATCTTTCAATTCCTGAAGGCTTTCCCTTTGATATCACTTCAAGTATTTTTTTGACTCCAATTGAGAGCTAAGTTTCCTTTGGTTTCATTGAAAATGTAATAAAATTGAAGTAAAAACTGACCATAAAATACAAGTTATGATAAAAAATAATATCAAATGAGAAAAATGACCAAAAAATCATTTTATTTGACTCTAAGTTAGGAACAGAATATTTTGTACCGAAGAGAGAAAAATGGTTTCATTGGAATAAAAAAAAAGATGTGATCTTTAAGTTATGAAAAAAGAGTTTTGAGTTTTGAGTAATGAATTTCAACTTTTTTCAGCTCTTATTCCCTGAGACTCAAAGAAAATGAAAATCAATTGAATTGTTGCGATAGGAGTCCAACCGATTGGAAGGACTGACGCAAAGTTATGTTCAAAAAGAAGTGAATTTTCTTTTGCGAACTCAAAGAAGTGGATTCCGAGTCAATATTCGTTATGAGAGTAATGATGGATGACTGAGAGCCAGCGCTGACATAAATCTGGACAATATATCACTGGTAGTCGTGCTGTGGATCTGATGTAACTCTATATTCATATCGATATTCAATCTATTGTCGAAAACGACAAAAAAATTCACAAAAAATAAATTTATTTTTGAGAATTACTCTGAATTTGGAGTAAATTCAAAAAAAAAATGTTTCAAAATATTTATTTTTCGGAAAACTTGAAAAAAACCAATTATCTGAGTGTTAAGGTTGAGTTATAATAAGTTATCAGTGTAAATTATCATAAATTCTCTAATTATTCAAAAATCTTTCAGAAAAATCAGTTATTATTAATTGATTTTGTTTTTGAAATCATTTTTCAAAACTTTTCAATGCATTTAGACTTCGATGGGTTATCTAAAAAATTACATAATTAACAAGCTGATAATTTTGATAAATTGGTTCAATTACTGTATTATTAGATACTTTTAATTTTAGGTCACTTAAGACCTGAAGATTTTTGCGATTATTTCACTTTTATATAAATTATTTTCAAAAAGTTTTAATCAAAAATGAAATGCTCAAGGCTATTTATTTCAGCGTTTTTCCCAATGGATTCAATCCATCACTACTTCGAGACATTTATTCATCGATTGTGTCGTTAATAACTTTTTTATTTATTCAAAACTTCACCTTACTACTATTATACTACTATAAATGTTCAACAAGTAACATTTCCCGAATCTTTAAATTTAATTTTAAAGTCGATTCGTTGAAACTTATATCATATAAGTTATATGACTATCCGATAGCCAAGAGCCTAATTATAACATTCAGATAAACAAAATTAATAGTTTTTTTGCCATAATTCGGGCGAAGATAAAAATATTCGCATTTATTATAAGTTTCGGAATCGATTGATGAGCAAGGTGTAATTCATTTCATTAGTTCTCTTTGATTATTGTCATTATAAGATGGAGTGGAAGATAATATTAAACATTAAATAATAACCATGCCAATCATCTAAAACTCACTAATTGGCAGCAAGCAAGTTCAATTTGTTAGGAAACAAACAATTGGTAACTTTTCTTATAAAAAAGATTAGGTTTTTGAATAATAATATGATATTATGAGGACCACCTTGCTACATTTTCTATATTTGCATTATTTGCATCATTAGAATTCTGTCACTCAAAGAGAGATCAAAGAGATATGACTTCGAAGAAAACTTTTTGAGTCGAGAAGTGATTCCAATTAAATCAAAGACTTTTCAAAAGATTATCGACTTTTGAAAAAAATAAATTCGATTATTGTTAATCTCAATTGCAAATTAGCTAGACCATTAAAATTTTTAAAAACAAAAACTTAACAAGACTACTTTAAATAAAATATTCAAGTAAAAAAAAGCTTAACTATATTTTTGTTTTTTATTATTATTAAAGATTCATTTGATGGATATATTTGACCATCATTGAGAACAAGGTCATTTAGATTATTTAAATTGAATTATAACTTAATCAGGAAAGAGGCTGTACTTACAGTCGGGTAACCTCCGGCGGTATGAGTTTGGGTAAGTATGTGAGTCCCCGTTGGGAACAGTCAACAGTTAATCCATAGCAATCGCATTCGATGGGACAGGTGCTCATCTCTACACCAGAATCGTTATTCTTTGCCCCGACTGTGGCTTCGCTCAGCGCTGACTGTCCGTCACGACTGTCAAACAGTAGAAGACTTACGGCTATCAGAGCCGTCATTCGAGGAGTTAACGAAGACCAGAGCCGTCTCGCCATCGATGTGGTGCCCAATGGCGATATGCGGTCAATTTAAAATTAGCATGGTCAACTTTTGCTCGTCTTTTGGGGGATTCTTATACTTATTTGGGAAATACTCTTAACTTTGAAATCATTGAAAGAGAGGAATATTTTCTCTCTCTTTTGTAAAGTCTTGGAAACTACTGAACTCGAGCTCTGATTCTTTCAGCACACGATATGCCGTTAGGAGTTGTGTTGTGTATCGCTCAGCACATGTTGGGTCAGCGCATGTACTTAACTCTCATTCATAGAAAATAGTTTGCACTCAATTCGTAAGGCACTGGAAAAACAGGATTTTTGTATCGAAAAAATTCTTCGCCGTCTCCTCTGGTCTCAAAAAATACTGTCAAGACTTCTGACAATAATATAAATATATATTTTGAGATATTTTTTTGACGAACAAAACAAAACATTTTTATTTCAATTCTATTGAATACATATTTGAGAGGAATTTCAACTTTAATTCAATTATTCTTTTGATTTATTCTCTTTTCTAACAATAAATGTTTGGATGAATAGATTGGATTTAATTGATTTATGGGCATGGACACTTTATGGTGATTTTAACATTTGTAGGCCTTTAATTCCAATGTAAATATCAATTGAAAGACTATTTGCGGAAATGTTGTGTATTATGAGAAAAGTCACATAATTACGAGTGATTTTGCGAAGTCATACCGCAATGAATGCTCAATAATTTGTTACGATTTCCCATTCAGTCCCATTCGGACCCACTTTTCACTCATTTGTTTTACTTTTCAATTGGAAAACACATCGAAACTGAATTTCTTTGAGTTTTTATTTATATGACTTCAAAACTATAATTTTGTTGAGAAATGTCTGTTTCTTGTCAAATACTTACCTTGATTATTATCTGTGCTTTTGGACAGTTGTTAGGCCATCAGGTCTACCCTCCCATTCCGGATAATGTCAGACCTATTCAACAGATCGGAGCCGTTGGGCAACCGATACCACCACCGCTTCAACAACCAGTCGGACGTAAGTGATTCCAATTGAGTTAAGGCAATCTATAATAATCTAATCTAGATCAGTTGATTCTGCAAAAATTAAATGGGATTTCTTTTCAAACCCTTTTCACGTATTTTTGAAATCAAAACTAAAATCAAAAGTTTTTGTGAAAGTCATGAGTTCTAAACAAATGATTGATTTATTGTTTTTCAAAACTTTATGGTTTGAGTTGCGGACGGAATACACAAACGAGAGTCAAATCCGATTAAAAAAGAAAAACATTTCGCAAGACTTCAATCGTTTTCTCTTTTCAGAGGTTGGCTCCAGGGGTTCAACGCGTTGTTATGTCTGCAACTGGTCTATAGTCCAGTGCTCTGACTTCAACTGCTATAACAATCCCGACATTTGCACAAACAATAACTTCAGTCCATCACTCGTACAACAGGCCGACTGTCCCGCAGGTTGCGAACAGTTCGTCATAACTGATCCAAACGGTAACGGATTAAATGATTATACGATAAAATCAATTCAAAGTGTTTTTATTTACAGGAATTGTTCAGCAATGGAGACGGAATTGTGCTCCGGGTATGTATTGATTCAATATTTCAACTCTTTTTAAGTGCTTCCGATTTTTCAAAAGCTTTTTTCAAACTTAAGAAAAATAAACCCTTTTTTAAGATTTGGGTCCAAAAGCACTGAAAAACTTTTAGACTTAAACTGAGTTTTCAATAATTCAAAGAGAATTCAGTCATTTGTCATAATTTCAGGCAATATAAGGATCTCTGGATTCAATTGTAGGACAGAATATCAGTTGGGAATACGCGTCGATCGATGTCTTTGTAACAAAAATTGGTGCAATACTTCATCAAATCTCAGACCAGATATTGTGGTCATAACTGTCTTCTGTCTGATCACTGCTTTTATTTTATTTGATTTATTGTATTAAACATTAATTTGTATTGAAATCAAAGAAATCACCAAAAAATCAAATAAAAATTCCAAACACTTCACAAACACTTCGTTTAAAACCTATAGAAATGAAAAAATAATAAAATATTCTTAATTTTTAAACAAATCTTAATTAATTTATCATTAAAATCTTGGCAAAAATAATTAACAGGTTTGACTCTTGGCATTCAATATCAAATTGAAAAATAAGGGATCAATTTAAAAGCGAAACGTTATTTATGTCTTAATTTTTGGACACATGTCTGTTGTGTTTGAACTTCCTCTTCCTTTTTGAATTGGACTCCAATTAGTGGACAAACATTTGATTTAATGTTTGTATAAATCAATTAATAATCAAACGATTATTAATTTGACATAAATTGTAAGTAATTATAATTATTTAATAACATATCCGTTGAAAACATTACTAATATTTTGTTGAATCGATGGCCAAATAGGAGATAATTTGATAAAAAGACCAATTGTTTTGTCGTTGAAGATGTTGATGCCTAAGAAGGATAGGATTGCTATCTATGAGTACCTCTTTAAGGAAGGAGTTATGGTCGCGGAGAAGGACTTTCACGCCTCAAAACATCCGGCGCTGGAAAAGGTGCCGAACCTTCACGTGATTAAAGCTCTTCAGTCACTCAAAAGTAGGGGTTATGTTAAGGAACAGTTCGCGTGGCGTCACTTCTATTGGTATTTGACTAACGAAGGCATTCAATATCTGAGGGATTTCCTTCACTTACCGCCAGAAATAGTTCCGCCGACTCTTAAACGTCAGGTCAAGACTGACTCTTCCCGACCCCGAACTCAAAAGGGTTTGTCTTTTCATTTGATTTGATTTCAATTTGAATCTAATATTTCTGTCATTATTAGGACCGGACGCAGAGACTCGACCGCAACGGGACGGCGGAAGAGCCGACTATAGACGCGATTATGGCGAAGGCGGAGCTCCGAGAGAGGAAAGACCATTCGTATGTCTTCATCAACAAACACTTTTTTGGTCTCTTTTTAATGATTTGTTTTGTCTATAGAGAGGAGGTTTCGGTCGAGGAGGCGGTGGACCCGGTTTTGGTCGCGGAAATCAATAATTTAATATCGATTTTGTTTATAATTAAATACATTCGGAAATCAATAAAACATTTGATGTTTTGATTTGTGTTTCCATTGAATCTCAAATTCATTCACTTCTGAAGTAATGGTTACTAAAGAACTCTAATGATAGCAATGGAACTGAATTATAGATTGACTTTAATTTGAACATAACTTACAGATTACTAATGACTTGCGATGAGAGGTATTTACAATTGTCCTCATCTCTGGAATTAATTTATAACTTTATATAATTTACACTAAATTTTGAGCATATATTATAAAAATTGGCTAAACTTTTGTTAAGAATATTTTCTATCATTTTGTTGAGCGCTTTGAGTCATCAGAAAAGACCTGGAAGTCATTTATCGGCCAAATCTTCAAAAGCAGATCAAATTTTAATCACAATTTTATTATATTTTTGAATACCTTGAGAACAGCTCTCCCGAGGATAAGTCCAATGGGAAGGGGACCCCACTCTCGAGAGTCAGTAGATTGAGAAGTGTTATCTCCAGCCAACCAGACGTGTCCTCTTGGGATCACTTGTTGGGAGAGAAACCCGTTTCTGACAGTATCGCCGGCGACTCCCATAACTCGTTTGCAAATCAATGTCTTGGGAGACGTCGGACTTCGGGACACCACTATATCACCACTTTTTAGATAAAATTATCAAAAATGAGTGAAACTTATGAATGAAATGAAATACCGCTTATATTTCTTTATGAATACTGAAGAAAATCTCTCAACGATTATGATATCCCTATCCCTTAACGTGGGTTCCATCGATGGACCCGAACACTGATTTGGATTCAGATAAAAGATTTATTAGTTTTCAAAAATTTCTTTAAATAGAAAATCAATAAAAGAGTAAATGTTTTGAAGAAAACTTCAATGAAATGATTTTTATTGAACTCAAACTTCACTAATATTTGACTCATATTTTTGTCATAAAATGAGCAATAAATGAACAATCGATGAAATATTAAGTTTCTTACATCAAATTAAAGCCTCTCTTGACAGCAAAATTATCATGATAAATATTGCAATAATTCTATTCTGTCAGTTTGACTAACTTGGTAATTCTCATTTTGACATATTTATGAGAATCACTGATTATTACTGATTTTTAATTCAAAAATTGAATAATTTATGAGAAGATAAATAAATGAATACAAGAATTGGTTCAGCGATGAAATTGAATGAAATGTAACCAAAGGAAAGGGTGAGTCCCGTCACTCGTATTGCTTTACCACTTGTGGTCAAAATCTTCTGTATTTTTGACGTCATTTCAAAAGGTTTAGTGTTTTTGAAATTTATTGAACTTTAAATCAATTGAGGATTAAATCATTTGAGATATCATTTGATAACACTTTGAGATATATCTGACTTTTAGGCAAACATTTAACAAAAAGACTGTTTTATTCACAAAATACACAATTTATATAACACTTTCATCGATTTAATTGATTCAAACTAATTATGTTTATATTATTTTTGTCTCTATTAGTCATAAATTGTATGGAGGGGTCGTCTTCTGGCCGCAGATCAGTTCCATTGGTGATAAATACCTGGAGTTTCACAAATGCCACTCAAAATGGTTTGTAAACAAAAAATAGTTTTGTTTTGTGAATGCATTGCATAACACAATAAACACATGACTTTCCCTCAAAGCCTGGACTGCGCTCACGAATAACGGCTCAGCACTCGATGCCATTGAGATCGGATGCTCCACATGTGAGAGGGAACAGTGCGACCATACCGTCGGATGGGGTGGAAGTCCAGACGAGTCCGGAGAGACAACTCTCGACGCTATGATTATGGATGGGTTCGAAAGGCTATAGTTTTTCGCAATTTTTATAATTGAAAAACTTTTTGTCCGCAAATCAAAGTCCGAGTCATGACGTGGGGGCCGTCGCTTCTGTCAGAAGAATAAAGAATGTGATGGGAGTCGCCCGAAAAGTGCTGGAGAATACCCAACACACTCTTCTCGTCGGAGATTTGGCCACAAATTTTGCGATTCAAATGGGTTTCAAAGAGGAAAACCTTACGAGTGAGTGGTCTCAAAATGCTTTCATCAAATGGAAGCAAAACAACTGTCAGCCCAACTATTGGCGTAATGTTGTGCCCAACCCTAAGGCCGGTTGCGGGCCATACACACCCTTTAAGGGTCCGATGGAAGCTATTGATCGGAATCTAGTCAGTAGTGAAAATCACGACACAATCGGAATGATAGCAATCGATAGCAACGGAAGGCTAGCGGTCGGCACTTCCACTAATGGAATGATACATAAGATTCCGGGGTTTGAAACTAATTGTCATTTTCTTAAATTAAATTAAATTTTATGACACCTACAGTCGAGTTGGTGACAGTCCTATTCCAGGATCAGGTGCTTATGTCGATCAAGACTATGGCGGGGCCGCAGCCACAGGAGACGGCGATATCATAATGAGATTTCTTCCGAGGTTTGCAACAATTTTGTGAACATTTAATTGAATTTTTGTATTAATTAAATGTTTGATAGCTATCAGGCGGTAGAGAATATGAGACAAGGGATGGAACCGACAACAGCTGCGAAGAAGGCCATCGCTCGCATTATAAATAAGTATCCGAAAGCACAGGCGGCTATTGTCGTCGCAGATGTCAACGGAAGTTATGGTAAAAATTATCAATATTTCCATTATTTGTGATTAACTCAATTTGAACCCTAGGAGCTGCCTGTGTCAACATAGCGGGAGGTTTCCCCTATTCTGTGTGTAATCCAAAGTTAGGAACAGTAACCGTAAAGAGAGTGGACTGCCTATCAATTTCATAAATTTTTAATATAATTAACTAATGATTTAAGGAATAATATTAAAGAGATTTTGTGGATCCACTTCTGGAAAATATATCTGGTTGATTTTGAGTGGCCACCACTCCGGAAGTCGTGTCTTTAATCTGAGGCCACTTTGAATGTCAAATAAGTCATTGTATTTAAGAGGCGTTTCGTTGTCTAAAACCCTAAGACTCGCGATTCCGTGGAATCCAATTCTGTTCCGAAGAGAACCTAATATTCGGTTCTGATTTCCCAAAGAACTGATTTCATTGTGAGGCGGAGGGGAGTGATGTTTAAGCTCTGACTCAGAGCACAGGTACTCAATCGGCAATATTCTCTTAAGAATCCCTTTCCTCATATAAACTTTAATTGTCTTCTCTTCGGAGACATATAGACCTTAAGAACAGAGAAATTATTGAAAACAAAATTGTTTTAAACGTTTGATTCAAACCTTTGTCGACCGAAACAGCGTTAAGATAATCGCCATTACATTCAAAGGGGAAGAAAAAACCGGACAAAATGTCTTCATATCCTTCACTGACACCTAATTTATATCTATAACTTCGGTAATGACTAAGTCTTCCCTCTTCTATACGTTTGTCTTCAATGAATTTAATTATGTCTTCGAAACGCTTTCCACCGATTCGTGTCAACAGTCGATAACCCATTTGTGGTATTCTCGGGTCGTTTACTAACTGGAAGTCATCGCTAATTACTTCCCGAAGAATGAAATCATTGTTTTGAATGAAGTGAATGTCATATGATTTGGGTATTAATGCCCACAAATCGATGTCATTCACGGCTTCGACAGTAATCTTGCGATCGATGTTATAACCGATGAGAAGACGTCTCAAAGCATTGGCCAGAAATGAGTCGACCTATCAATTGGACAATCAATTGGACAACTATTTCAGAAACAAATTTATTGATTGTCTTAATAATGACCTCTAATATGAGTTCTCCTTCGCTGAAGAGTTTTCCCTTATATACGAACAAATCGGCCAAAACTTTGCCCAAAGAGGACATTAAAAATGCATAAACACAACCTCTCGGCGACACTCTCTCATCGTTTCTCAAATGTCTTAAATCGTTGGACAGAAGTGACTGTAAATATATGAAACTCTGTTCTCCTGAAACTCGAATCAGTTTCTTGTTCTTCAGTTTTATGGCATAAAAATGAGATCTTCGGACAGAAAAACAATATTTGTTTACTTTTTGAGTCACAGATAAATGTCTTCGCAATAGTTTTGAACTAAAACCGCAAAACATTGTCAACAGTTCTGTCAATAATCGTTTGATTTCATTGAAAAGACAAAAGTTTATGAATTTGAGTCATATTTGGGACAAACTCTGAATCAAAACAAATGATTGAATGCATTGAATGAATGTATAACTGAATCACGTGTTAGAAGTGTCGACAAAATATTCTGTACTTAAGGTTAAGACAATTGAAAAGAAGTCATTGCCTTTCATTTGATTCATCACTTCATTCAATGACTTACTTCTCATAAAATATTTTTAAATAAATTTATTTTTATTTTACATTTCAATGAATAATAGTTTTCATGAATTCAATGATTTATCAGAAATTCATTGAATTATTTGTATAACGAGTTTTGATTGTAATGTTGAGAAGAGGTGGAGCTCTCAACACAGCATTTAAAGGGCAGTCAATGAGGAGACTCTTCTCAGTGAAAGTGTGTCCTCTAAGTAGAGTCTGTCCTCTCATTCTTGACTCCAAGACTGCATTTAATAAATTGTTAATTGAGTCAAACCGAGCCATGACTTCGTTAAGTATCTCATCGGTGGTCACTCAACCATTTGAAGGTCAAAAGCCTGGAACCAGTGGTCTTCGGAAACCCGTTCAGACATTTATGAAAAGCAATTATTCAGAGAATTTCATTCAATGTATTCTCAATGCAGTCAACGATAAGACCAAACTTGTGATCGGAGGCGACGGTAGATATCATAATAAACCAGTCGTTCAGACAATTATCTCGATGTGTGCCGCAAATGATGTGAGTCTATTGTCGTAGATATTATAGTCTTGTTATGAGCAGATATGAGCTAGATTAATTCTCAACAGTTTACAGTAGTTTTCCACACTTGAGTTGACATTGAATTCTTGTTGTCCTTGACTTGAGTCTGAAAATTATCTAATATTTATTTCAATCAATTTTTGTTTATTAAACGGTTTATCACTTTTGAAGTCTTAATGATATTCTTCTGTCAAATGTCAGGTCAAACACGTAATCGTTGGTCAGAACGGAATACTCTCGACTCCCGCCGTTTCAGCCGTTATCCGAAAACGACAGACAAACGGCGGTATAATATTGACGGCCAGCCATAATCCGGGCGGACCTGATGGTGACTTTGGCATCAAATATAATATCTCGAACGGAGGTCCGGCACCAGAATCTGTGACAAACCATATCTACGAACTGAGCAAAAGTTTGACCGAATATCGGATCGTAAAAGACTTGAGAGTCGATGTCTCACGACTTGGAGTCCAAACCTTCAAAGTGTCTGACAATGAGTTTACGGTTGAAGTCATTGATTCTGTTGAAGACTACTTGACTCTAATGAAAGACATTTTCGACTTCAATGCCATTAAGTCTTATTTGAATTCGGGTTCACTTAAGATATTAATCGATGCCATGAATGGAGTGATGGGTCCTTACGTTAAGCGAATTCTGATCGAAGAATTGGGCGCTCCCTCTGAGTCTGCCATTAGATGCGATCCATTGGAAGACTTTGGGGGACACCATCCCGACCCTAACCTCACATATGCGGCGGATTTGGTGAAGAAGTTATCTGCGGGTCAGCACGGATTTGGAGCCGCATTTGATGGCGACGGCGACCGTAATATGATTTTGGGAAGAAATGCATTCTTTGTGACCCCTTCAGACTCTTTGGCCGTTTTGGCCGATAATCTCGAATGCATTCCTTACTTCAAAAAGGGAGGAATCAAAGGCTTTGCCAGAAGTATGCCAACAGCCGGTGCTGTCGATATCGTGGCCAAGAAAACTAATAAAGAGATATTCGAAACGCCCACCGGTTGGAAGTTCTTCGGCAATCTTATGGACGCTCAAAGACTATCACTTTGTGGTGAAGAGAGTTTTGGTACCGGTTCTGACCATATAAGAGAAAAGGACGGACTCTGGGCTGTTCTCGCGTGGCTCTCAGTTTTGGCCAATACTAAGAAGAGTGTCGAACAGATTCTTGTCGACCATTGGAACAAATACGGCAGAAATTTCTTCACTCGGTTTGAATCAAATTAAATGTTACTTTAATTTATAATTTTGTTTTAATTTCAGTTATGACTACGAAAACTGTGAATCCGATCCTTCGAATCAAATGATGAAACAATTGGAACAACTGTTGTCTGAATCCGATTTCATCGGACGGAAGTTCAAGTCTGGAGATAAGGAGTACACCGTTTCAGTGGCCGATGACTTCTCTTATAAGGATCCCATCGACGGAAGTCTTACCACAAAACAGGGAATTCGACTCATTTTTAGCGACGGCTCACGAATTATATACCGATTGAGTGGTACTGGAAGTCAAGGGGCGACCATTCGTTTGTATGTCGACTGCTATGAGAGCGATAGCTCTAAATTTAGGGCCGACGCTCAGCAAGTCCTCAAACCACTCATTGATATTGCGTTGAAAGTATCAAAACTCAAAGAGTTTACCGGAAGGGATGCTCCGACTGTTATCACTTAAGACTTGAAATATAGAATAATCGCTTATTTTTTGATGAGATTTACAATTATTTTGAATTTGAGTCTAAATTCAAATGATTTTATTTTTTAAACAAATCATAATTTCAAAGAACTTCTATTTTGTGTGAAATTTATTGAAGTTTTAGAAAATGTTAAACAAAATCAAATTTTATTTCAGAAATATTTTGAATTAAAGTCTATTTTTAACTAAAAATAAGTAATAAATTTAATAATTGAATGAAATAATTAAACAGATGAGGGACTGGTTAAAGGTTTTTCACTTTTCAAAGCCTTTTTTGACTTTTCTATGGCTTCTCTCAAAACATTTATCACTGATTTAACTGTAAATCTATTAGCGTTTGGACCCAATATTCCTATTCTCCAGACCCTATCGATGGGAGACATTCCTACACTTATAGCGATATCATAGAATTTTGAGAGATATTCAATGACTGCATCCCTTTTGATGGAATCGGGAACTAATATAACCAAAACAGAAGTGAGTCGTTGTTTTTCGTCTGACACAAGAAATTTGAGACCAATTGATTCGATGTCTTTCTGAGCGACTAAACTACACTTCATATGCCGTGCAATACATTTGTCGAGTCCTTCCTCCACAACCATTGCCAGTGATTCTCTCAATGCATACATCAGTGAAATGGAAGGCATGAAATGGAGCGCACCCTTTGATGAACTGTCGCCCAAACCCCACGTTTGGGTCAATAAATCAAAATTCATTGTATAACTAATTCTGTCCCTCTTTTTAGACTTTATTATATCTGTTGCCCTCTTATTGAATGTTATGATTGAAAGTCCTGGCGATGTCCCCAAAGCGTAGTCAGTGCTGGCAATACATACATCGATTTCCATGAGATCGGAATTGAGTGGACAGCAGCAGAGGGTAGAGCTCGTGTCGACCACAAACAGACATTCATTCTCATGACAGAGAGCGCCTATACCTCTGAGCGGCTGAAGAGTTCCAGTAGAGTCGTCGCCGTGACATAGAAATAAGATTTTAGGTTTGTGTCCCTCCAGAGCAGTCTTGATGCTGTCCTTATCAACGAGATCACCTGGCTCATTCACCCTCAGACGTAACAGTTTGAAACCCAATCCTTTGGTTGTCTTCGCCACCCTCTCCCCCTGTGAGCCATGAATTACAATCAGAATCTTCTCGTTTGGATCCACGAGATTAGAGATGACGGTCTCAAAGGCCAGAGTTATCGGTCCGTTAATTGCAAACGAATAGCGATTCGCTGTTTGAAAGACATAACGAATGCCTTCGACTATATCTTTCATTATTTGTTGGAACAGAGGGTCTGTCGAATGCATAAGCGGTAAAACCATTGCAGCCATTATTCGAGGACTCATTTTAGTGACTCCGGCAGTCATTAACACCTTTTCCTTAACAATTAGATTCTTCTGAATGTCATTTGGCTTTTCGACAGACATTGTCTTCAATTATATACAAAATAATTAGTTTTTCAGATAATATTTCAGACGTTTTTATAAAAAATTTATTTCACAAAATGAGTCACTTTTCGGAGAATTTGAATTAAATAATGATTTTTGTGACAAATAGAGCGAGACTTCAATTATTCAACAGTTGTGTCCATTTCTGAGGAATATTTGGCCAATAATTCTTGTTTTTTGCGTCGAACCAATTCTTTCTGTACTTCTTCTTGAGTGGGAACGTATGGTACGTGAGATATGAACCGTTTCGGACCCGTGAAGTCCAGACCATCTGAAATGTCTTCCACATTGTCTTCAGAATCAGAAAACTGTTTGATGTCCGTATCGGTCACTTTAGCCAATAATTCGCTTTCGATTTTTGCTTCTTCTGCGACAATAACGCCGTCGTCTTCGTCTCTGAATCCATAATAGTCTGCGTCGATGTCTTTCATGAGTTCCGCTCTTGTCTTTCGCGGCAAAATCGGCGGTTCATTTGAGAAGAGCTCTCGAACTCCCGGCAAGTCTTTAGCCGCTCCGAAGTACTTATAGCCACGATTTCCGACCACTTCTTTGCCGGCAGTTTCATATCTCGGACCAGTTCTGCAAAATTGTTGTCAATTAATAAAAATTCAACGAATTTAACAAAAAAAAGCCTCTAATCTGATACCTGTGCGCATATCCACCCAACTGTCCGATCCTATACTCCCAGTGCCTCTTCTCTCTCAAGAGTTTATTGATTTGGTCGTTAAGATCTCTGATCCGGAACTCTCCTAAACCCGCGTTTTGTATTTGAGTCACTTTTTTGCTAATCTCCCGAACGATGTCTAACCGCCACTTCTGGGCGTCTTTCAGGTCATTGCACTCCGAGGCCAGATATGGTCGACGCGTTTTGTTGGACTGTCCTTGCTCCTCTAACTGTGACTGTCGCCATCGGGCCAGAGTTGTCATCGCTTTCTCTGCATTTCTGGCCATTTCGGGTCACTTTCGGTCAGTTTGTGTTCAAAACAAAACAAAAACACTTTAAAAGTGTTTCACGTTTTACATCAAAACATAAATTTCGTCGTTTTTTGACCAAAAATTGTTTCAAATAAACATTTGTTTTGAAAATTGAATTTTTAATGAAAACAAAAGTCATTTAATATTGATCTTGATATTGATCTTGGTCTTAGTCTTGGTCTTGTCTGTTGGTCACCATTACAACTCTTTTCCATCGATTCATATGAGACTTAAGACAATGTTTAGGCGAAATCCGACGCGAATTGAACTAAAATTGGATGATCTCAATGAATATGAGGCCATCAAAAAGGATTTGGAGGACAAACAAAAACAAAACAAGTCTTCAGACGAAACCCCAACCAATGGATCCAAAACCAAAGAACAGACAATCCATGAGAGGATTGGATTCACTAAAAAGTGATTTTAATTTTAACTGATTATTGAGTTTTAATTTGATTAAAAATATTTTGTAAATAAGAAAAATAAACCTTGATTATTTCAATAAAGACCCGGATAATAGCACAGAGTATTTTATTCCAAATAGAGTACAGAGTATTTCAAAAAGAGGGGTAAAAATTGTGCGAAAAATAAAATAAAAATTTCAAAAAAATAATAAAAATATTTAAAAAATGATCAAAAAATTTCAAACTTCTTCTCTCATTAATTCAATTACAAAAATAATCTAATCATTCGTTTCATTCATTCTTTAAATTCGTTCACAAAATGATTAAAAACTTAAAAAGCGATTAAATGATTGAAATATAAAATTATAAAAAATAATCTATAATTAAGATTAAGAGAAGTCACACATCTTTTGAGTAATAACTTCAGTGACTTTTGGTAAATGTGTGGTCAAAAAGTCGGCTTCGGTTCCCATAACTGTGAAAATGTCGAACCGACCCAAAAAGTCCTGTAATGAAAGATTCAAATTAGTAGAAATATGTGCAAGGTTATCATAAAATGATTTACCTCTCGCTTGAAGCCATACTCCTGGAGGACATTCTCCTGAATTATTTGGAAGTCTTCCTCTTTCTTAAGAAGTTTGACGAGAGAGACGTCAGTCTCCACTTGTTTTAGTTTCTTCTTAACCACTTTAGAAGACGTCGATTGTGAGACTGATCTCATTTTCTCGATATTCTTCTTCTTGTATTTGATAACCATATCCGCCCTCTCGAAGGACCCCCTAATGATGTCGTCGACATCCTTTCCGTGAAGATGTTTGCCTCCATAGTGTTTCATAAGTTCAATGAGCTTGGTGATGCGGGCCTGTTCGCCCTTGATCTCCATCACGTCCTTCATTATCTGATTTATGATTCTCTCGGGAATGTATGCCCGAAGATATGTGAACACCATTTCGAACCTCTCGTCTACGTTCCAGTCCTGTGTCTGGACCGCCGACGGATCGAACGGATCCAATAGTATTAAGGTATTGAGTGGTGCCTTCTTTCGGCACATATGGATACCGATGACAGCGCCGAACGAGTGGCCGACGACGTCATACTGTCCCTCCGGTGCCAAGATTTTTAGCTTATCCTTATAATAGAGCGCAACCTTTTTTATGTCTTTCATTTCCTGCATAGTTCGCATCCAATTGAGGGCAACCACCGGTCGGTCCAACTCTTTGGCTAAAGATCTCAACGATTCGAATATGCCTTCGATTGGCGGCAAAAAGAATACCGGTTTGCCTGAAAAAGGGAAGGAATAAATCGATCAGAATATTGAGATATTTATGTTGCAGTCAATTGTATTACCAATTTTGATGTCATTGAGAAGAGTTGTCTGTTCGTTAGGAATGTCAAACTTGATCTGCGAGAGGTTAGCCCTCGCCTTCTTGATGTCCGCCGCGTATTGTTTCAAACTGTCTTTCTTTCCGTCTCTGAATTCTTTGAGTTCTCCGACAGTTATCTTTTTGATGTCACTCAACGCCAAAGTGATGTCGTAATCCCTTTCCAATCGCTGTTGGATTTCGACGGCAGCCATAGAGTCGAGGCCGACGTCACCCAAAGTCTCATCATTTGGTCGCTTATCGATACCTAAATGATTGCATAACTGTTGAAGCACTTCATCCTCAGAGGCGCCCGATTGGTGCTCCAGATCTGCTTTGACTGTTGAGGCCAACACTGCGCTCGGAATCTGCATAAACCGGTCCAATACGTCCAGACATGAAGAGATTCGCTGAAGAAGAATACCAGCGAACAGTTTCATCATATCTGCCTTATCATCGCTGGCCAACAGCTGTTCCGCAACAATACCGACGTCACCGATAGGTCCCCATTGGATGCAAAGACCGGGCAGTCCTTCAAATCAAATGAAAGTCAGATATAAATTGCAAACGAATGAGAGGTTCAAACCGTCAGCTCTTCTCAATTCGCAGATCCGTTCCATTCCAGAGTTGGCGTAACCATAATTGGTTTGACCGGCATTTCCGCGACCGGCGGTCAGCGAAGAGAAGGCCACAAAGTATTCGAGTTGTGGACACTTTTGTCGCGTGACTTCATCCAAATTAGACAAACCTTCGAGTTTTGGTTCACAACACTCTTTGAATGTCTCCGGAGTTTGATTCTCAATGAAGGCATCCTTCAGTACCAGAGCTAAGTTAAAGACTCCACCGACGGGTCCCTTAGCGTTGGCCTCATCGATGAGTTGGTGGGCGCCGTCCATAGACGTCAAGTTATGGGTCGAAACGGTTAAATCGATTTTGTAGTCTTCAATCAGTTTTCCAAACTCTTTGAATCGCTTTAGATATAGCTTTTGGTAGGCGTTCTTAATGCCAGTCCTTGAGGTCAGAATCAATTTCTTAGCGCCTCTCAAGACTGTCCAATAGGCCAACTCAAGACCAAATCCACCCAAACCTCCGACAATAATATATGTCTGAAATCACCGAAAAATATTTTATTGACTGAACGATAGAAAGCAAATAATATTGAATACCTTCGAGGGATGGAACCACGTCCGGGTAGTTGCCCTCACAACCAGTGGTTTGGGATTTACCACAATCTTCTCCTGTTCTTCGTCTCTGATTTGAATCAAAACTTTTCCGACGTGTTTACCGGTAGTCATATATCTGAAGGCCTGTTCCGCTTGTTTTGTGTTATAGACAGTCCTCTCAATAGGTTTAACGACATTTCTTTTGATGCCGTCGTTTAGAAGTCGAGTCATTTCCTTCATAAACGACTGCAACTTCTTAGAGGACGGACCCTCTCGGAAGATACAGTCGAGACCCACGCCATGGAAGGAGATATTGTTGAGGAATGCAAAAAGACCAAGGTTCTTATTCATCTGCATATCATATTTGCCGATCTCAAGGAACCGACCGTTTGGTGCCAAACATCGGAGGGAAGCCTTTAATACAAATAAATTATTAAAATACTCCCGAAATTGATTTTGAAATGTTTTGAATCAAACCTGAAGTTTGTCTTCAGTGAGAGAATTGAGGACAACATCAACTCCTTTACCCTTTGAGACAGTCATGAATTGTCGTTCAAAGGAGACGTCGTGACTGTTGCCGATGTGTTGGTCATCGATACCGAACTTCTTTTTAATGAAATCTCGTTTCTCTTCATTACCGACCGTTACATACACTTCGCAGCCCATACTCTGACAGATGAAAATAGCCGCCTGTCCGACACCACCCGCTCCTGAATGGATGAGTACTGACTCTCCTTCTAAGAGATTGCCTCTCATTATGAGCGCATAATAAGCAGTTATGTAGACTACGGGAACAGTAGCCGCATCTTCGAGAGACCACTCGTCGGGAACGTCCCATAAATAGTCTTTGTAAGTGAGAAGAGTGGTGGCGATCCCCTTGAATGGAACCATTCCCATCACTCTCTTTCCATTATCGCTTCGACGGCCCGCGAACTCCAAACCAATAATACAATCGAAAAGAGCGCCTTCAGGTCCGGGTTGTATCTTACCCGACACCAACACCACATCCTGTAAAACAAATCAATTATTAATATAAATCTTAATAATTGTACAGAAATTCTGACCTTAAAGTTGAGAGCAGAGTAGTAGACATTGCAGAGAACTTCCTGCTCTTTCTTCTGATTCTGTGGAAGACTCGGGAAGTACTTGTGGTGAGCGTCGAACCACTTGAGACTTGACATATCACCTCTGGTGACGACATTGAGGTACGCGTGTTCTGTCTCAATGGTCTCCTGTTCTTCTGGAAGAAGAATGTGTCTCTGAGTACCCCAATTGCCGTTTCTAAAGATATTCATAACTAAATCAGTTTTAATCAAATCACTAAACGGTTTCTGTTTGAAGTCGACGTCTTTCGGTAGCTTTTGGTCGTAATCGAAGATACATCGGATGTGATTACCGCCCGGTTCCAGACGAAGACAATTCAAGAGACCGACAACACCGTTGACCGCAGAGTCGTTTGCGATCAGCCAAATGTTCTTTGGATTCTCAGCCTCTTTGTTGGTCAACAGAACTGTCTTAAGGGGTTCGACCCAATCTTCGTAATGACCGTTAGGTATGTTCACAATCAACGGCTCGTGTCTATCAGTCATCACTCTTCTAAAGACAGCGATGGATGTCGTGTAAGAGTCAGACTTTTTGCCAATGAGTTCGAGACCCACAGTTGGGGCCAACTCTATGAATCGGTCCAATTCTTTTGAGGACAACAAATCTTCGGTTGGGTTTTGACCCAAAAGTTCATAAATGGTGTTCTCTGGAGGCGTCAATTTTGATCTTCCGCTCAGGAATAGGAATCCATTGTACTATTGGTCCATAAAATTGTTATTAAATTCAAAAACCAATCCATAAAATGAATACAAACCTTAAGGGCATCGCTCAGTGCCTGAACCTGTTCCTCTAGTTTCCACGAATCAGCGCTTTTGTTGGTCAGTCTATAGAACAAGAGGTCCAGCGATTGAATATCTTTAATGAACTGATTTGTGTTGAGATCCCACTCAAGAGTCTTCAAATTCAGTGCTTTTGTATCTTCAGGTATTGTCGAAGGAGAGGGAGTGGCAATCATATAGTCGACACCAATGAGTCCAATAGTGGAGGCCTTAATCTTCTCAATCAATTGATTCGCCACAACATTCTTAGTCGGACTCATCTCCAGGACTTTGATTTGGGTTTTGTCTGAACTGTTCTCTAAAACGATGTCAATAAAGGGTCGAATGAATCGCTCGTTTGTAACGATAGAAGAAATCAAATCAAAAGATAAATTGTTTTCTTTCTTTTCAACGATTTCTTTGAGGGCGTCCTCCAAAAGGATGGGCTCTTTCTTCTGGTCTTCGATCGAATTCAGATTCGGATCGACTTTGAGATCAATGAGTTCTTTGAGGACTTTCATTAGCCTATAGTTGTCTTCGGGAACGTCAGCATATTTCTTGACGACCGCGTCCTCCGCTAATTTATAGCCGTTGAGGACGAGTGGACTCAATTTGTCTGAGATTTGGGATACCTTTTCAGCCAAAGCGGAACAGACGGATACGTATTCAAAGAACGATTCCTTGAATGGACTTTCAATAGCGGAGTCCTCAAAATTAGGGATAAACTCATACTTCTCGAGAGTGAGTCCCTGTTGTCCGGGTCTTCGCGGGACATTCACTGGTATGAAACCCTTGACCTCAAGACCTTTAGTCACAATCGATCTGAAGTTAAGATCGAAAGAGACCGGAAGGATAGAGATCTTGCCCTCGTCTTCAGCTCTTTCATCATCGTTACCAAAGTTAGTGATACCCAATATTTCAGTCGCCATCTTGTCTTCACCGCTTCCGAGAGAGGCTTTGATCTGTTGTTTAACCATAGCGTCGGTCTCTTCTGCCTCTCCTGAAGACATATCTGGTCTGATATCTGCGATAACTTCCGCTCCTTTGAGTTCTTCGGGATTTATCTCATCTAAAGCTTTGGGTTTTATCTGTTCCTTGAAATAGAAGAACTCTGGTTTGTCCTCCTCTTCTTTCTTCTCCTCTTCTTTTTGTCTCTTCACCTGTTCTATGGCCTCAAACAAGACATTGGGATCGCAACGAATTGATTGGAAACCAATTGGTATGAAAAGAGCTCTAATGGGAAGTGCGACGAGTGCTAAGTGACAGACAGAGTCAACAAAACTGACCCAATGACCGGTCCATTTGGCCTTTCCTTTACGACCGTCGCCTCTGGCCTCAGTCAGGCCCTGAAATTTAGGTCCGTAATCATAGCCTCTTATTCTGAGCTCTTTGTAAATGTCTTTATTGAATAGCATTTCATGCATTTTCTCGTCGTCTTCCTCTTCATTGATCTCCTGTTCCAATTGATCCTGCATTTCAAGGATGGGGTCCTCAGGAATCGATACTTTTCCAGTGCAGGCAATGGCGTTGTTCTCAGAGATAGTGAAATCTCCCGTTCCCTCCAAAATACGAATCGTGAACTTGACTTCAGCCGCTTCTGAGAGAAGAGTTGGTCTGAAGAATCTGTTGGACAACAAAATAAATTAAATCAAATCCAAACAAATATTCATTCAATTGGGGGCTTACCTGACATTCTCAAAATGGACGGGTGTTTTCATCCAGGGCTGGCCCTTCATTGCAGCCAACCTTCTCCATGCCATAAACAGATAGCCAGTGGCCGGGAAGAGTACCCTTCCATCGACGGCGTGGTCTTTGAGGAAATGCCAGTCGGACTCCAATAACGAGAACCGCATAACAAAGTCGGAAGCGGTCGCGTAGTTATGGAATTCAGGAAATTTCTTTACGGCATAACTCCTGTCGTGATCCCACTTAAAGAGGGAACTCAGAGATGGCGTTCCCCTCACGACTGGCCACTCGACCTTCGGATACAAGTTCTCAATCGTCGGATTTAGACCAAGAGTATAGAGTCGGCCAATAGATGATAAGAAGTATGTGAGATTATCTGGCTCAGTTTTCTTCATTAGTCCGGTATAAGTCAGGGAAGGGAAACATCGTTTGAAAATCGACTCAAAGAGCGAATGTGGGGCCACTTCTATGACGTAAGAGTTTTTACCGATTTCTCGCATTCCTTCGTTGAAGAGCACCGGAGATATCAAATTGTTTGTGAAGTATTCGCCTGTAATTCAATAAAAAAGCTCAGAATAGAGACATTTCAATGACTTTTATGTTTGGTGTCAGACCTGAAGCGAATTTAGCCTTTTTTGTGTCCCACTGTTCGCGAGAGAACGAAGTGGACACCCATTTGTCGGATCTCTGTTTTGGATTTGGAATCACTTTATTGAGAGCTTCGAGTAGTTGTGGGGCAACGATATTCATGAAAGGACTGTGATATGGGAAGTCCCCTCCGGCCACCTCTCGGGCAAAGATATTCTCAGACTTGAGTTGTTCGACAAACTTCGCCATATTGTCGTACAGACCAGAGATTGTCACCGAATCGTTTCCGTTATGACAGGCGGCAACGATTCCATCCGGACATCGCTTTTTGGTCTCTTCCCACGTGAGACCGACCGCCGCTAACATACCTTTTGAGGGTTTAATTGATATTTAGATTAAGTTTGGGTCAAAATAAGTAAAATCCATACCTTTTGGCAATTTTGAGGTCTCGACAATTTTTCCTCTCCAGTAAGCGGTCAGAATCGCCTGTTCAAGAGTGAGAGCGCCGTCGGCATAAGCACAGGCGACCTCACCAAAGGAGTGGCCAATAATGCCGACCACTTCGATGCCTAATAAGCAAAAGGTGTCGTAAAGCGCTAATTGCATGGAAGTGATGGCAACGAAAGCATTGGTGGGACTCTTCTTAAGGGCCATATCGTCATCGCTGAGCAATAAGTGCATCAAATCGATGCCAAACGGTTTTAACGTTTGTGCGCAACGGTTCAGTGCATCAGAGAAGGTCTTAATTGGCATTAGTTTCTGAGCCATTCCAGTCCATTGACTGCCCATTCCTGAGAAGCAGAGCCACACAGGACTGGGTCTCATTGCATCGGCAACTAATCTCTGGTACTCATATTTGACATCAGATCCATCGTCTGTCTCTTTCTCTTTGATAATCATATAACCCCTGTTCGGGAAATTAGAGGAGCCTTTGATTGTCTGTGTCTTCATAGAGTCATTAAGAAGAGCCAAGAAGTCTCGATGAACTTTATTCGGGTTCTTCTCAATGAAGTCAAATACATGACTCACTGACTCTTCTGTTCTTCCGCTAACGTTAACCAAACGGGGAATCGGATCACAAATTTGGTATAACTCAGGGGTCGCCTCTTTTTCGTTAGACTTAAGCAATGCGTGAGCGTTGACTCCGCCCACACCGAAAGAGTTGACGCCAACGATCCCGTTCTCGAAGGGAGTGTTTTTCATTACAGGAATCAAAGTCTTGTTTACAACGCATTCGATCTCTGGTTTGGGTTCTTCGAAGTGAAGGTTCGCAGGAATGCACTTATTTTCGAAGGCGACGATCACTTTGGCGATAGAACAGAGACCAGAAGATCCCTCCGAGTGACCAAGGTTACTCTTCACTGCTCCCAACAACAGGGGTTCCTATAAATCAATCAAAAAATAGTCAATTAATTAACAAATAATACGCGAAATGAATACCTTTCTGTCGTGACAGTAGGCGTCAGCGATAGCCTTAGCCTCTTGAGGGTCGCCCACATTAGTACCCGTTCCGTGAGATTCGAAGAACTTGATGTCATTTGGGTCGACACCCGCCTCGTGGAAGGTCTCAATCATAAGATCTCTTTGTCTCAACCAAAAGGGAGAGAAGAGACCAATAGATTTGAATCCATCGGTATTTGTCTTCGCGTGTAATACTGTGCTATAGATTCGTTTGGCGTCACTCCTCTTCTGGAGGAATAGAGCGCCAACTGTTTCCGATCGGACGAATCCGTCGGCCTTTTTGTCCCATACTTTGCACTTTCCGTCGGAGGCCAACAAACCGATGGACTGATAGATGCCATTAGAAAACGGGGATTGCGTGAGATTTCCCGTCGCCACTATCGCTGCGTCACAATTACCGGACCTAATGTCCTGAAGAGCGTTAGTGAGGGCCACCATCGATGCAGAACAGGCCGTATCGATGAGAGTCGACGGCCCGTGAAAGTCAAAGAGGAAAGAGATTCTGTTGGCGTATAAAGCCTTTGAACTTCCGTAGACCCAAAGGGCCGCCTCTTTTCGTCGACAGTCATTGAAGTCGTCCTGAGGTAAGCCATCCGCACAGGCTATCAATTGTTACAAAAAAAAGTTTTATAATTATTACTCCAATCAATGATTGAGTGATTCCAATCAATTAGTTATTATTTTGTTTTTGATTTTGTATTTTAAGGTTAAAAACAAAAATCCGTCTTTAATTGCGATCATTAATTGACTCCAATTAACAAAAAATTAATTATTCGGTCAAATGTTTGCACAGTTTTTAACTTTGATTACAGTTTTGTCTGAAATGAATAAAATCTCAATAAATCAAATCATTTGAAGCATTGCAGTAAAGAAAACGTTTAACAGTTTTAATGCTAAATGACTTCAATATAGGCTTCACTGCAGTATTGGTTTGTATGTCCAAAATTGATAACTGGAG
The DNA here is from genome assembly GCA_034700625.1 of Tectocepheus velatus. Taxonomy (NCBI): domain Eukaryota; kingdom Metazoa; phylum Arthropoda; class Arachnida; order Sarcoptiformes; family Tectocepheidae; genus Tectocepheus; species Tectocepheus velatus. Next base: position 27,263 of record JAQIXV010000133.1, read on the forward strand.
TGACATTATTGTGACATATTTTGCTTATGTGTTGATTAATCTCAGGTTTTTAATTGAAATTAATTAACAGATTTCTAGTTTTCAATAAATAATTCAACAGGAAAGTTGGATTTGAAAAAACAACCAAACTTACTCTAATTGAAAAAAACCTAATAAAGAAACTTGGTACAGAAGTAAATCTCTGCTTATATTTGACCTGATGATAATTTATTATTATGAATATTTACGAAAATGTCATTTTTCTGATTGATTTCAAACCTTTTTTTGAAGAGAGGAAAGTTTGTTCACTCGCTTATCATAAATCAAATGAAAAATTAATTTAATTCATTATTCGCTAAATATTTTGTTTCAACGCATTTATCGGAATCTTGGTGTTTAAAATTTACAATTTCAATCATGATCAATGTTTCTGAATTTGGTTCTCGGAGTGAAAATCAATTAAAATTGAATTTAAAGAGAAATTCATTTTTCAATTAGAATTCTGACGGCATTTCTCTCGACTCAAAAATCTTAATCTTAAACTTGAAAAACACGTCTAAAGAAAAAAAAATTTAAACGTCTTTTTGAAGTCTGAATATTCAGTAATTCTGGAAAACTCTCTAATATTTCGTATAAAATGCTATTATCGGTGATAAATATGAATCAAAATAAAACATTTTTCTAAACTCAATATTTTCTATTAGTTTTGTAATAAATTTTATTGAAGACATACCTCAAAGTAATTTTGACTAAAAATTTTGATGCAAAGAATATTACTCTCATTAATTAAATAAGATATGGATAGGGAATCCCGGTCTTAATTTCACTTTGAAGTCACACTAACTATAGTTCAGTACAGATATATGCCATTAAGAGTTTCTTATATAACATTCACATAATTCCTGAAAGAATTCCTGAAAGTCAACATTTTGTGAGGAGAAAGTAGTCCTAAACTGGTCCCAGTTTATTGAGGTTAGGAACTGCTCTGCCCTCAGATTATTAATAGAATTGACTTAATTTCAGACAAATATTACAAATAATAATAAAATTTATCTAAAAAATATCGTCTGTCTGTCTGACACTCACCGACGGTATTGATTCCGACATAAACTCCTGTTTTAGTGCCTCTAAGTGTTTGAGGACAGACTCCAGCGTCCATAATAGCTTCATAAGTAGTTTCGAGCATAATACGAGCTTGGGGATCCATCGCATCAGCCAATAGTGTTAGGGTACTGAAATATGATGAATCAAACTTATCGATATTCTTTATCTTTCCGGTTCGAGATCCCAGACCATCGTTAAGACCTATTAAACCAAAAGTTATTAGAATGAAAATTTATTGATAGAATGGTTGGACATACCGACGGGCCAACGGCGTTCATCAGCTGTTACCATGTCCACATTTTTGAACAGATTGTCTGCGTATTCATCCATATTATCTGATTCGGGAAATCTTCCGGAGATACCACTGATGACGATATCTTCGGTAACTTCGAAGCGAGGCATAGGTTTGGGCTCAGGTCGTGGATAACACACTTGAGTATCCATACCCCGGCCCTCAGAGACCTCAGCCAAGGCATCATCCGAAGACATTTTTATAGGATTTCAATAAAAACTTTTATCGAAATCTGTTTTAGATTTTACTATTAATAGATAACACAATATAATAGAAAACACTTTTAATAAAAATAAAAGCAAATTAAAACTTTGATTATTAAGACTCCAAACCCTTATATAAATGAAAAAAAACTTTCGAAAACAATTATTCCTTAAAATATTTCGTAAAATAAAAGTTCAAAAACTTATAGAAAACAAATGAGATATCACTCAAAGACCGATAAACTATTATCTATTGAAATAATGTTGAAATACTCTGTACTGTTATTTAGAAGAAAAATGATTAAACCAATTGATGTTCATTTGTCGGCGTTAAGAGTGAGAGTGATTTCGATGGTTAGATAACTGGCGTTTTTCACGACTCCAGTGCTCTCATCGAAACACAGTTCGCAGAAAGTGATCCAAATCCAGTTGTACTTGAATTCTGTCAAACCATAGTTTGTGGCACTACTGGACCACTGACTGCATTACAAATCCTGATCAGTGCCTCCTCTCTCTCTCTCTCTCTCTCTCTCTCTCTCTCTCTCTCTCTCTCTCACACCACTCTCTCTCTCTCTCTCTCTCTCTCTCTCTCTCTCTCTCTCTCTCTCTCCTCTCTTTTCACTCTCACTGATCATATACTTGATTCTTATAGAGAGTGCTGTCCTTTCCATACATTCAACTTTTGCTTTCATTTCCCAATGAATTGAAAAATTATTTGAAATTCAGTAATAATTTAATCAATTAATCGATGAAATTGGGATAGACTTAGAAATTTTTTTTACTGAATTCTTAGAAATTAAAATATTTATCTTTTACGACAAACGACTAGTTATTAATTATTTGATATTTCATTGGATTTCATATCAATTATGGAAATATAATTATATTTTGACCGAAAGATAATGTTTACAACATTTATCATAAATTTAATTTTATTTAATTAAATTATATGTCTGTCTTGTATTTGATTTGTTGTGGGTTTGTACCAAATGATGCATTTTATAAATTTTAGACCAAGAATAGTAATGTTATTTTGAATACCTGTTTTCTGGGATTTAATTCTGGAAAATACTTTTCAAAAGTCTTTAAACTTTTAATGAAAGAAATATGCGATCGTTTATAGGAGTTATGTCTATAACATATGAGACTCGAGTCAATGCTTTAATGAAAAAAGTCTTAAATTCTGAGATGTTTTTCTCAGTTGGTATTCGACGTGACTGACGGTCAGCTCAAACAGGACTGAACAGGTCTACCAACAGTTCATTAGATTTAATCCAAATATTCATTTATCTGAAATAATTTTGAATAAAATTCGCATATTTTTTCTTTTATTAAATTTATTAAAAAATTCAGTAATTTTTTTCACAAGTATTTGTCGGATGAGTTTATTGCCGATCACTTGTAAGTAAACTTTGAAATTAAAAAAAAATTAATATTCAAATACTGAATGACATATTTTAAGTCAATATCATAAGATTTGTGACCTGAGATCCACACAAAACTCAAACGAAATGTTTATTCAATACAAAAATTATAATTTTATGCAAAAAAAAACAGATTTCAGTTGTAGACTGAAATATAGATCAATGATAACGTATCTCGACAACTCCACCCTCAAAAATGAAACTCCATCCAAAAGTTTCTTCATTATCAATTTTAATTGTAACTCTAATTTTATCTAATAATCAAAAACATCAAGGGAATTTTCATATTTTCAAAGCGCACTGTAGAGACTTTTTAAAAATTGATAATATAACCGAAATTCATTTTAATACCTAATTACTGTCTTGTTTATCTTTTAAATTAAAAGTTTTAATTCAATCGATAAGAATCTTATCCTTAATTGAAAAGCGAAGTTCGCTGTAAGAGGACTGAGTTTTTGGACTTTCTATAACTCATATCTTAATTCGCATTTAATTATTATAATTGTTTGAGTCTTTTGTAATCAATCAGACAATCGATAAGGAGTTGGCAATTGTTTTACTTCTTCAGTGATTACAAAATTACTTAAGTTTTTAGAATTAATGAAACAAAAAATCTTTTCATTTGAGGGATAAAAAATTTGTTTTAATTAAATAAAAAAAATTAAAAATGAATGAATGAATGAGATATCATTTTTTTCGTCAAGTTTTCCACAAGTTTTATATCATTTTTAATTAATTATTCTCTCGTTTAACGCAAATATGTTAACCATTTTTTTAAAGACTAATAATTTTTTTTAATTAAAAATTCAAAATTATTCAAAATTTTTAGTCTTTTTGACCTTTAGTGGGATTTCACTCTTTACTAATTTTTTAAAAAACAAAAGGATTTCTTCATTTTCAAAGTTATGGTTAGGTTTTGGTTTTGATAAATAATTTATTAATTTATTCGATTATTTGTTGAGTTAAACATATTTACGATTAATTGATGGTTTTGAGTCACGAATGTAAATATGATTTCGATATCAAAATATATTTTCAATATATATTCAATTTGTGTGTCGATAAAGTCCATCGATTATTAATATTCTTCATCTCAATTGAAACTTAATGTAATTCTTAAAGACTTTAAATCCTCAAAACTTTTGGTTTCACTTATTTTGTGACATTTTTTTCAACACAAATTACATTTGACTCTAATATTTAATAATCCGTTTCTCGGTTTTAAATATTCCGATTAAACTATAGATTAAACGAAATATAAGTCAAATAAGTTTTTCAAGTTTTTTATGTCTTTCAATGAAAAATCAAACCTACGATTAGATGAGGTCTTTACTGATAGTTGATCACGAATTGCTTTGTATAATCTTGCTAATTAATATCAGCAAAAAAACATAAATTTATCTTAAATTTAAATTTCATAAGATACTGCAAACTGTATCGATTTATTAAGCGACCCAGGCTTCAACAGGTTCATTCTCTTATCTTTCATTCATTATTTTCACAAAAACTAATTTTATGTTTTTTTTGTCAATTTTTAGTTTTATATCAAACAATAAACAGAAGCGAAATCTAATTATTCATAACATTTACTCGTTTTTGTCTATTATTTCAAACAAATTACTGACAAAACGTAAAAATAAGAAATTCTTTGTTTACTTCGATTTCATAATAGTTGTGAGAATTTGACTCTTATTTGGGTTAATTCAGTCCAATCTTTACAATAAAACTGTAAAAGTCTAGACTCTAGCCATTAGTTTCATCATTAGTTCATTAGAATATATTATTATTTGATTATTAGACTCTATCTTTCTCTCCCTCTTTCCTCGATGACCAGGAATTGAAATCATCGATAAATTGAAAATAAATATATGTTTTGAGAGACGATTGCATTAAACAAATAAATCAAATAATAACATAAGCCTTGGGTATTATACAATTAAAAAGAGACACGACTTTATATTATCTTAGATTTTCTTATCAAATAATTGCAAAAAGAGAGGAAAATATTCAAAATAATTTCAGCGAAATCTCAATTCTATATTAAAATTAATTTTTTTAAACTTTCTTTGGATCAAAAATTCTGAGAAATTATAACAATTACAGTACTTTAGAATAAAATTGTAATTTTAATATCATTTCGAGAGAATCCGTATATAAAAGTTTCCTCAATAAAATGAAATTGAATTTGTATTCAAATTTTGAGCCAATTTAAGGGTCAGTTTTATCCAGTGTTCAATTTTTTGGATTTACTCGGTATGTAATTCTTATAATTTCAAATTAATATCATTTGACTTCAAAATACAGACGTAAGAGAAAAGTCCATAAAAAATGTGAAAATTCGAGCGAAAGCTAAACGATTGGGACGATTAGGACCGGTATAACCGGGTTAGGAGTGCTAAGGAGTGCTCAACGATTCACTTTTGATGATCTTAAAAGATATATATTGAGAGCCAATGCATTCAGAGTCGAACTATAAATAATTTGAATCCTCATCGCTACTTAATCTTGCTCATCTCATTTTTCCATTTCAATTCACTTAAATTGAAGAAGATGGTTAAGTTGATATTGAATTGATCTTGCAATTAATGTTTGTTTAATCCTCGAATTGAATTGAATTGAATCTGAAAGGGTCTCAAACAGAAGATTTCATTATTAAGTATTTATTTGTGAATTAAATGAAACGATATTAGCTTTTTTAGAGGACAGACATTCATATAATTAGAAATCGATTTCATAAAGTGATAAACTTTTAAAAAATTGAATTTTCACAAATAAGATTGTTTGATCTTGCAATTGATTAGTGACTATTTTGATTGTGTTTTTTAAAATTCAATTGAAAGTCCAATTAAGCCGGTATTAATTGATTTAATATTTTCATATTTTCAATTATTTGAGAATTGATAGAAAAATAAAACTTGATGATTTATTTCCATATATTTGTAATTTGTTTGAACTAGTTAATTAGTGGTTGAAAATATAAGATAAGTTTTACACCTAGATAATTTCCAATTTATATCTTTAAAGTTACTCTTTTGATAATTTATGTATTTTTCAAAATTCCATTAAAAATAAATAAGTGAACGACTATTGCAAGTCATTGACAGTTAATACTATTTTATAATTAATTTTCTCTTTTAGTGAATAAATTATCAATTATTTGCTTAAAATGTAATTATTTTCTATAATTTAAAACTTTTTGATAACGAAAAGGTCGTATTTGAACTTTTCTTGTCTACCTAGATTTATTTCAAAAGGATGGAAAATCAAGTTACTATTGCGATTCAAATAGTAATTTGAAGAAGTGTGGCACATCATCATCATCATCATCAAGGGCATTTCATTTTTAATTAAAATATAAAATTTGTTTTTCTTTTTTTTATAAAATTTCGGCCGACTTTATGTCAAAATGGGTTTAAAATAGAAATGATTTTCCTATGGTTTGAAGTTTCGGTCCTTTTTATCAATTGATTACACATTCAATCCTCAAAAAAATTATTAATGCTTTTCATTTCAATTTGATTCTCAGATAATCTTTGTTTTAATGAAACCTTGGATTTAAACTTAAGACCAATTTAATGTATCGGCCCTTAAATGCTAGTTTTGTGGTCACAAATGAGTTGTTATTCCATAAGTTGGTATAATATAGAGGACTCTTCTGTCATTTGACAGTAATTTTGATCTTTAAATATTTTGGATTCCTTTCGCAACCATTTTTTGGTTTAAATTTTTAACTTTAAGACTAAACTTTTGATATTTTAAGGTTTTTAAATAAATTTTAAGTAAAACTAATTTTGGAGCAAAAGCCGGGATTTTCCCCAAAACTAGTTGTTTAACTTTTGGTATACGTGGAGATCATCTCATATGTTGGGTCCATCTCATAGATCAATCCATTTGTGAGATGTGTTATAAATTCTAGTGCTTTGGTTTAAATTCATATAAATGAGTAGACTATCAATAGTGAGGCCAAGACGTGAAAAACTTCCGTAAAATATAAAATGAATTCGAGTCTTGAATTATGACTAAACTGTTTGACATCATAAAAGACATTGAATTATAATTTATAAGTTTTGAATCAAATTTAAATTAATTGAATCAAACATTTAATATGATATTTGTTAACATTTCCAAACAATCCAAATTACCATACCCAATTTGAAAGATATAAAATAGGATCAGTGCATCTTGAAAGGACCTTGTTATGTTAAATATTCACTGAATAACCATTGATTTAACTTGAAGACTTTATCAATTGCCTTAAGTCATAGAATATTTGAATTCAAAGTAAAATAAATTGAACCGAAAAAAAGTATCGTTTGTCTTAAAGAGTGATAATTTTATTGTCAAATATTATTTAAAACCGATTGAAGTCTTCGGGACTTAAGTAAATTAAATGACCCCTATTTTAAATTATTCAAAGTATAGTCCAATCAAATATTTAATTGAATTGCTTCGAGAGTATAAACCATTAGTTGTTTTAACATCAATTTAAATGAGATTTGAAACAAAATTAAATATCAAATTAATCTTTGTTTGAAAGCAAATGAAAGCCTATATTTGATTCATGGTTAATAAATTATAATAAGCAAGGTCACATTTGTCTAATATGAAGATCATTCATCCGATCAAAAGATTCGGATCCCATAGTATCGTCAGAGAGAACGGGAGATGTTTTTTATATGAAAATACATTTAAATGACTGAAAAGAGACACACAAATCATTTTCTCATTTTTTGCCTCAAATTCAATGAACTTCTGATTATCCGAAATAACAAAAAATTGTTTTAAAAAAAGTTGAAAATTAATGTTAATTAGCGAAACGTATTATATATCTTTGAAATAAAGGGTCAAATCATTCAATAAATCAGTAAAAAACTGATATAACAAATGAAAAACAAAGATTTTAAATCATTAAAAAAGAATAGATCAAAATCAATCATTAGCAAGGTTAAAATTTTTAACTAAACAACTTTAAATTTTCAAATAATTACTTAATTTTACAAGAGTTTTAAAATGGATCTAGGATAATCTAATAAAATGTAATGATTAACAAACTGTAAGCAAACAATAAAACATATTTTTTTTATGAATTCCCCGATAATTTTTATTCATGTGTTGCTTAATCAGTGCTAAAAAATTGCCCTTACTCATATTACTTATACCCAATTTATTGAACTGAATGTTATTTGTTGTTTTGTTTTTCTCTGGTGCAAACATGGAAGATTTTAATTAAGGCTAAACCAATTCTTCAATTACACAAAACGAGAATTTTTGTATCACTTTATCTACGAATTGCATCAAAACGTGAATAAATTTATCAAAATTTTTATTTTTAAAAACCAAAAGGCTTTCAGATTTTAAGACAATTTTTATCTATTGAACCAATGATTTGAGAAAAATGCACTAAAATAAAGTTTTTTTTGAGAACTTTCCTTTGATTTAAACTTTTTTGAATAATTGAAATAATTTCAATCAATAAAATTCAAATATAAGTCAAATTAAAATTATTGAAATCCCATTACGTTTTGAAAGGTTTCATTATTTGTCATCTGATTTGAAACTCTTAGTGACACTCAAATCGATTAATTAATATTATTTCAAACAGTTTTCAAAACGAAGGAAAACTTTTCACATCAAATAAAGTCAAATAAAATCATTGCCTAATTGTTTGAGTTTCACGCTTATTGATCAGTAAATGGAGCCAGATCAATGATTGCTAAGTTACTTTCCAAATGATTAATGACACTATCAATTGCTTGCATTTTTTATTTTGAATACTCGGTTGAAATATTTTTATTGGTTTTAAAAATTGACCCAAAGTTTGACTGAAAAATACAAAGAAATGAAAGCATTCCTCAAATTATTGATTGTGAAACTCCTCTAATCATTGGACAGGTTTTATGACAATAAATATTTTGTCTCTTATTTTCTGTGAATATTGAATGACATTAAATATCTTTTGTTTTCCCAAAACATTTTGTCACAGTTTTCCTCATTTTATCAAAAAAAGGCTAAAAATAAAGAGTCGATAGATAATTGAATAATGGTTTTGTGGATCTTTGCATTGATAACTCAATTATTTGATTGAATATTACAATATTTTATTGTTAATAAAAAAAATTTTGTTATTCATTTCAATTACACATAATATTGAAAAAGGGATTTTATGATTTCATTGATAATAATTAAAAATATGAGAAAACTATTAAATCAAAAGTTTTATTGATTTGATAAAAAGTCTGACAAACTCTTAATTTAATGTTGAACTTCGGGTTAAGACTTTTGATGAGGAAAAGTGAATATTTGTCTCAAATATCTAAATAAATATGATTTGAATCTTTTTTAATCAAAAATATTCATAAATAAAATATGTGTTAAATAACATGACTTTTATGATGAAATTCTGTAAATTAAACGCAAGAATCAAATTCAGCGAAACTTTTATGACTCGATTTTATTTGTTTCAAAACCAAAAGAAAGAATTATTTTTTCTCAAAAACAAAAATAAGATTTAAGTGAAAACTTGTTATCTAATGATTTATATAATGAATTGAGAAATTAATAACAAATGTTTCATTAAAGCTGAATATCAGTGCGATTTCACGAATAAATTATAAGATTTATGCAAAAAAAAATTGACTTTCATTGCTTGCATTTAAAGCAATAGTTGAATAATACCGAATAGATCTAGATCATTCGATAAATTCAACAAGTTAAAGTGAAATGAGATAACCTTTTGAGAAGTGCTCTTACAGTTTCCAATCCCATATATCACAGATATTAGAGATAAAAACCTCGATAAGTTTGATAAGCTTATAGCAAATAGACGAATCCTCAAGTTGCTAAATAAGCTAGCTAATTGGTTTGAGGACAATTTGAGTAAACGGTTGATGAACTTCAGGCGCTCTAAATGTTTATGAATGAAATTGTCATAAAACTGAAACTTGAGATCAATTTCTTGATTACGACTTCGATAATGAATTCATACGACAAAACATGAACTCAAATGAATATTTCCATTAAATTTAATAACAATGTTATTAATAATAATAATTCCAAAAAATTCAGAATAATTGATGTCTTTGTTTTGTTTTTCGTTTGCAAATCGCTTTTTATTTAACATTTTTTACTAAATATCTCAGAAATGTTAATAGGATTTAATACTTTTTAACAAATAATACATAAATTGCTAAAATGTCTGCAAATATTTTACTAATAATTAACTACTTAATCAATAAATCAGTTGAACACAAATAAAACATTTGAATATTCACTAAACGGTTTAATTGCCAAAAAACAAATAAAATATGTATTTTCAATAAATTTTGAATTAAATTATTTTCGATTTTCAGTGTTATTGAGATCAGAGTCAAAATACTGTCAATTAATTGCATTAAAATCAATTAAACTTTGAATTTCCAAAATTGCAATAAATTTTTGCCAAATATTGAATCGTTAGGAATGAGCTGCAGGTTAGGGGCTTCTAATTAATAATTGTCTGCACTTTAAACTTTATAGTTTTCTATAGAGAAAAAATTTAATCTATTAGTACTTGTAATAAAACTTGCTAGTTATAATTTTAAAGTTAGATAAAAAGCTTAATGGATCATTGATAATTTTAATTTCAAATGTGTTTTGATAATTGATAATGAGCTAAAAAATACCAAGTTCATAAAGAAAATGATAAAGAGAGCAGTCATTCACATGCTATAAACTTTATAGTATAAAGATATGAATGTTTATAAACTCGAAGATTAGCCCAAAAATACAAAATGAATGAATGAATTCAATTCATTTGTTTTAATGCCTCGTAATTATGCTTTTGGTTTATTGAAGTGAAAAAATTGAGTTAGTAAGGTAAGCATTCGAGGTATATCTCAATCCTCTCATTTAAATAATTCAAATTTTATTATCTAAAGAATCTGTGATTCACATGACTTTTGAGTTTAAATATTAAATAAATTTTTGTTAATTAATAAATATTTTCTCAATTGAAAGACATATTCGACACTAATATAGAGGTTAATGGAAATCAAATTCAATTCTAAACGAGTGCTCATTACTGGAGGAGGTGGAGGTGAGAAAGGAATTCATCAAAAATCAATATTATGTCGAAAATGAGGTGAAACTGACACTTATTTTACTAATCATTTACGAAAGGTATCGGAAAAGCTTTAGTCAAGAAATTGATTAGTTGTGAGGCTTTTGTCATTGCTTTGGACTGTAGGGACGATCTGCTCACACTTCTCGAGAATGAAGTTAGTCTCAAATCATTTGTTTTATTGTTTTATAGACTCAAATCTCAAACAATTTAGTCATTTATTGCAAAACATAAGAAAGAGTTTCACATAATTCTGAGCCATATTTCAACACAACTTTTCACTTTATAAGAACTCTGAGGAAAGACTCATCAAAATTAAAATATAATAAAACTAAGATAGAGATCCAGGCAAGTTTATTAACAACTCTCAAACATTCACTCTTTTTATTATTGTTTCCATAAATTTGATTAACGGTTTGAAACTCCGGGACATACCTCTGGTCTCAAACGAATTAAAATATAAAAATCAATAAAAAGAAAAACTTTTAATTTTCTCGAAATTCTTTTGACCACAAAATCAGATAAACTAAAGACAATTTTTCAGTTTAGAGGGAATATCAACACTCTATGTGTGGATTTGAATGACTGGACGGCCACTCAAAGAGCTCTTCAAAGCGTCCAACCAATTGATTTCGTTGTGAATAATGCGGGCATTTGTATACTGGAAGCTGTCGGTGACGTCACTGAAGAAGCGGTCGACAAACAATTGTCTTTAAATTTAAAGGCAATTATAAATGTCTCCCAAACTGTAGCCAAACAGTGGGTTAAGGATCAGAGAAAGGGAGCGATAGTTAACATATCGAGTCAGTCCAGTATAAGACCACTAAGAGATCATTTAGTGTATTGTGCGTCGAAGGCAGCCGTCGATCAGATGACTCGGGTGTTGGCACTCGAGTTATCGCCTTTGGTTAGAGTCAATGCCGTCAATCCGACAGTCGTTTGGACAGAATTAGGTATCAATTGATTTCAATTATTTTGAATTTGAATTATTAATCAATAATTTTTAATAACTATTATTAATGGCAATCAACGCTCAAAGGCTGAGCCAATTATCATTTGATTATCAGTTTTTACTCAATTTTCTAATGAATTCATTTCTTCGGATCTATTTTTCATTTTAAAATCCAAAAACAAATGAAATTTTAGTCAAATTATGGCATAATTTTGATTTCAAACAAAAATGGATTTAAAAAGTTCAAGAAAATGATCGAAAAGATTATAATCTCGAATCAAATTCTCTATAATTTATTGTTTTATTTTTATTGAATCCATTACTCGAAGCAAATCCTAATCGTAAGTAAAAAAAAGATAAAAAATTTAATCAATAAATAAATTGGGATTAAATTTTAAAAAATTAATCAATTTATTGGAAAATTCATATAATTTACCCAAAAATTTCAAAATTATTCGCAGTTCAGAAAAAAAAGATTTTATTTTTTTATGATAATAATTAGAAGGACACCAAATGTGTGATTGAGATCTCGGATCAGCGCCCGATCCGGACCTTGAGTTTACTTGACTTGACTTTGGGGTCAATTTTGTGAGAAATCTCTTCTTTTCTCTCCTCTTATCGAAAGTCTCTTCGAGAACCACTTCATCACAAATTCATTGCACTATTAAAATGTCATTTGAGCCGAAAATGTCATTATTTTTTTCAGTAGTGATGGAAAGAGAGGGAGAGAATGAGAGAGTAATATCTTTTCGCAAATATTTTGGGGAAAAATAAAGTTATTCCTAAAATATGAGTCAAAAATATTTAGGTTACTATTAATTTGAATTTATCTGAAGTCAAACTCTAATTAATGTATTTATTTATTTGACTTTTTTTCGAGAAAACCATATTTTGGAGAAAATAATGTAAAAGAAAAAATCGAAAATCAATTTATTTAACGGAATAACTCTTTTTTTGAAATCTTATGATTAAATTCAGAAAATTAGTTCATTTTTTTAAATTAATTTCCAAAAAAGATATTATAAAAACGATTTTCAGTCTCTGATAAAACTCTCTTCCATTTGCGTTAGGCTTCAAATAATCTAGGTCTATTAGGATTCTTAATCTTGGTCATCAAAATTTTTAAGGATCACTTTTAGTCAATAAAATTTTGACTTCATTTTCCTCGAAAAAAAGGTCAAAGACTTGGACTTTCCCAGAATAACGTAGAATGAATGACCAATAATCTTGCCAAAAAAACGTGATCCCAACCAACTGTGATATAAAAGTAGATATCAAGTGATTTGAGTCCTTTTAAATGACTATTTTTATAAAGTGGTGACAATTTTCAAACTTGCAATAAATGAATGCAAAAGTTTTTAAATGTGAAAAACCAAACTTATGTCAAAATATTATGAAATTTCAATCAGTTTCGTCTGATATTGAAAAGTTTGTTCTAGTTCATATTGGTTTTATATGTGGATAATACATTGTATTAAATATTAAGAGAAAACAAATAAATTTTAGATTGAAATCAATTAATAGCTTATATTTCGCAGCAATTAATCCTTTATTTTAACGAATAAATCAAATAAATGACTTTTAACTGAAATCAATTATAGCTAAAGTTGTTTGGGCCGATCCTAAAGCTCAGGAACAGCTTAAATCAAGAATACCTTTGGCTCGATTCGCACAACCAGAAGAAGTGGCCGACGCCGTGGCCTTCCTATTGAGCGATAGGGCATCGATGATAAATGGGCACTGCCTTCCAGTCGATGGAGGATTTCTCGCCATCTGATTCAGATCTAGATAATTTTGCTAATGAACCTAGTTTAATTGATATATCTTGTTATAAGTTGATCTGATTTTTAAGACATTTTATCTGAAATAATATCAAAGTAATGATTAGTCATAAACTCATAAATAATTTTAATTAAATATTTTACGACTGAATTAAATTTTATTTGAATATTAATTAAACTAAAAAAATCGATACAAAAGTTTTTCAAATGAAATAATGAGTTATTAAATTTTAACTATTCTTTTTATTCTTGTTAGTTTTAATTAATAATATAAGAATACAAATTTAAAAATTAAATCAGCTTGATCAGTTATGGTCGACCACAAAACTTGTAGCCTTTCCTTTGATTTCAGATCCAAACGGAAAGAATGTCGAAATAACTGACCAGAAAGTAATCAGTAGTGATGTCTGCAGTGATCCGCCGTACCTTTCGGGGCACCAAAACTCTGTCCCCTTTTTTGACCTTCAACTCAACCAACCGTTCCTTTTCGCTCATATATGTCTGAGCGCCGACAGCAATGACCAGACAAACGTCCGCCTCTTCTATCAGACAAAATCTGTCCAAAACTTTACACAAAATCATATCCCGATTGGGTTTCATATGCGCTATGAGTGCCCTTTCGAGCACTTCGTTAGACATAAAATTCATTTTCAGGTAATTATCTGAGAACTCAAGTTTCGACTCTTTTTTTCTGAAAAATTACTCAAATCAATGATAAGTTACTAAAATTCAATACAAAATCAAATGAATTTTATTTGCTTTCAAACGAATTACAAATAGTGTTCTGAAAAAAAAGTGTTAATATTTATTGTATTTTATATTTATTTTTAGGGAAAATATTTCTGTGTTTACTATAAAATTGAATTATAGCCTAATCTATAATATAGGTTAGAATTTATTGTAAGCAAATTCCTATCGAAAAAGTCTTCACAAAATAATTGCAATTGAATTAAATTGTTGTCATTTCCAGAAACTAATTATGTCGAACATTGAGACCAGAAAATAGTCTGTAGTTATGTCTGCAGTAATACGTCTGACCTGAAGGACAGCATAAATTCAGTGAAGTGTTACTTAAAATGCCATACCTTTCTCGGGATGAGCACCCGATCCCCTTTACTGATGTTCAATTCAACCAAATATCCGTATTTATTCTTATAGGTCGCGTCCCCGGTAGCCATCACTAGGCAGATATCACTTTCCTCGATGAGACACTGTCTGTCCAAAATTTTTACTAAAATCATATCACGAATTGGTTTGCAATGGCTGTAGAGCTGCTGTTCCAGTGTTTTCATATCCATTATTGGCTTTAATTTATTGATTAAAATAAAGTTTTAAAAACAATTAAATCGGAAAAAATGTTTTCAAGAGTTTGAGTCAATTATTGTTAATAAGGACTGAATTTGTCGTTGATTTGCAAAACGCAAACATCCGTTAAATGAAGCCTTCATTGAGTCAAACGAAGTTCTAATAAGGTTTGAACCCATAAAACAATTGCACTCTTTTTCGCTTTAATTAAACAAAAAAGAGTTCAGACAATAAGTAAACAATAGTTTTATTAATTTCTTTAACGGAATGCCATTTATTTATGATTTCCAATTATTTCGCATTTTATAGCATTTATTCAAAATAAAAACCATTTTAATTAAATTATTAGAAAATTGTGAGAAACTAATGAAAATTTTTCTCGAATTCAAAGATTTAGAAGAAATGCAAATTATTTCAATACAAAAATTGAATACAAAAATAATAGAAAAAAGACAAATTGTCGAAACATTTATAAACAAAATGATTATTAATTAAATAAAATCAAATTTAGTATCGAATCTATGGTTTATTTTTTTGTTGAGTTAGTCTGACTCTAACGCACTGTTGTTTGTGCCCGCGTTTCCAGTCCTCTATTTGACAGTTTATTGAACAGTAAGTGCGGACACAACAGTGCAATGTCGCCACATTTTGGCAGACAGCGCACCAGTTCTTAGTCTTTGAGTCTCTCAATTCGAGTTTCAATTGAACCAACTGTTCATTCAATTGCCTTTTGTGGTGATAGTCGAGTAGAATCAGCTTTTCCTCCAACACTTCCTTTGAAATCATAGGCCCTTCCATTGACTTCAATTCAGTCATGATTTGGTCGAAACGATTCGAAACATTTCCGTTAAATGAAGATTGGGATGAGTTCTGAGAATTGATGCCGTTTTGGGGCACATAAGTAGATGTGGAGGCTATCGGTGGCGTCACTATTGATGGTATGACTTCCGATGTGATGACTGTCGATGGCGTTGATATCATTGGAGCCGATGTCGACGTTTCGGCAATTGTTGTGATTGTTGTCATCGGCGCTAATGTCAACGTCTCTGTTGTTATCGATGCAGAAGACGTCGACTCTTGCGATGACATTAATGGTGTCGTTGGGGAAGTAGTAATGATTGTCGTCGAAGTGGTCGCAGTATCTGTTATTGTCGTCTCCGATGATGTGCTGGTAATCAGAGAATCCTTTTTTGTGACGTTATTTGACATATAAGCGATTGTTTCAATCGATTCCGTCTGTGATTTCGTCAATTGATTCAAAGGTTTTGAAACGATTTCTTCGATATTTTGTTTTTGTGTCGAATCTATTGTCAAATAATTGGTCGAAGGCTTTAAAACTGAAGTCTTTTTGCTTTGATTTGATTCTGAATTCAAATCAATGTTTTGTTTATTTTCTTTATTCTTTTGGACATCGATTTGAAGAACAAACTCTTCAGACATAGAGACGGGTATATCGACCACTAATTTAATTGGAAGTCTTTTTTGTCTGTTCTCCTCATCCTCGACATCCATGAGTTCACTTTCATCTGAATCTTTGATTTGATGACTGATTTTAGTGGAGGACTCCTTCGATGGAGTTTTGTTTTCTGACTCTTTCTTTTGTGGCGTTGTTTTCGCGATTCTTTCAGACCTTCGTTTCAACTGATTTGGTGTCAATTGTGAACTTTGAGTCAAATCCTGTCGTTCCAGAGCTGGCGGTCCCTCAGATATATCCATTTTTGGGAAATCATTGACAACAGACATCATATATTGAACCGAATCGTTAGAATCAGACATCATTTCCAGAACAGGAGGCACTGATGGTGACGAGGAACGGGTCGACGCATTACTTGAGACTTGCTTTATAGCAGAGTGTTGTTGGCCTTTAGAAGAAGTAGGTCTGAATGGTGTGGGGTTTGAAGGAGTTTTAGTGGTCACCCTATTTCTCAGAGTCTTTTTCGAAAAACTCTGATTAACAACACTTTCAATAATGTCATCAATAGAATCAATGGGTGACTCATTTGACTCAAACTTTATTTGTTTAAGTTTTTCAATTGAAGTCATGTATGAGTCGTTATTTGGCATAAGTTCCAGATATCTAATGAATAAAACCATTGATTTAATAAGTCTTTGGTCTTTACTCGCTTTAATTGAATTGAAGGCCTCCCCATCACTCAATAATTTGACTTCTCTTTTGGAGACCTCCCTCTTTAAGGCCATAATAGGGCTTCCCTTTCGTTTATCCTTAGATTTTTCGGGTTCGAAGAAACAGACCTCAATTTTATTATTTTCGTTGACCTCAATAACCTTTGCCGGCCAATAGGGAAAGCCCTTCATTTTAACAAACACTGGTTCATGTGTTTTAGCGCAGGGAAGGGAAAGCCATTCTTTGTTTGTCTCTCTGAGCTGTTTATCGTTAAGTCTTTGGTAACAATCGACACATTTCTTGATTTCTGCCAATTCTTTCAATATCTCAGACCTTAAATCGAGAAAACTTTGTGCAATATCTTCGACGTGAGTATCAGTTACGCTCAGGTTATGCATAAAGAAAAAGAAGTCGTCGTCAAACTCTTCCAAACAATTATATTGTTGTCGATCAGCCTTTTGTCGAATAAGAGATAAATCCATTGTTTTGAAGATAAAGATCCCTTCGATCTGTTTAACGCATTTCTGGTACTTATTAGTCATCTTATTCTTCACGAAATCCATGTAATGGACAATCAATTGGTTGACTCTCTTCTTGTCAACCATTTTGTAGTCAAAATAGCAGTCCCTTTGTTGGACGCGTTCGCAAAAACCGCACAAATAGTCTTTGATTTTGTGGTACTCTTCGGCACACTTTCGGTGGAAAATTCGACTACAAGTTTGGCATTTGAGGTACTGTCGGCTCTTCTCTCCGATCATAGTATCGCAATAAAAGCAGAACCAGTCGTGACTCGAATCCAATTTATTTTTGGGACACTCTTTAAATCTATTCAAACAAAAAAGAGATTAAAGTTTATGCGAAGAAAACCTTATTATAAAAAACAATTACCGTTTGTCACCTGTTTTTGGATCAGTGTATAACACAATAAACCCATACTCTTGAGACACTTCGAGGCAGTTATGTGTCGCCATTTCTCCGCTACCGTCGAAGAACTCCAACACTTTTTCGACAACAAATGTCTTCAAATCAATGTCTTGAGGCCAGACTTCTATGAGTTTGAGTGTAAACAAAAGTTTAGCCAAATCTGTGTTTCTGTCGACAATTGTCTCTTTGCGAAGGCTTTCCTCAAATGGTGTCATCGGTTCGGATCTCTTTTTTGTCTTCTTCTTCGGTAGACTTTTGACAAATATGTGGTCGTTATGTGAAGACATTGAAGTTGTGGTCTTAAGATAAGACTCAAAAATTTTGAGTCAAAATATGATATTTAAGACTCAAATGCTTTCAAATATTTTGAATATAAGACATGTTTTTAAGAAATATATAAAAATAACGTTAAATACAATTCAAACCCCTTTTTGAAAATAAAGTTAGTTTTGGTCTATTATTGTCTCAATTTGAAAGCAAATACAAACTCATCCCTTAAAACCTGAAAGAGATTATAATTTATGTTTTCAATAATTACATAATGTTTTAATAATAATCTTGGTCTTTTAAAATTCAATTTTTCATAATTTAATGATTATTTACTAATTTTATTGTAATTGATATGAAGTGGGAAGAGGTCTTCAATTCAACTTCAATTCCTTCACCTCTAAGACAACGACATTAGGGCTCAGCACAAGAGAAAACGGAATTATACCCCATAATGGACCCCAAGTTAATGTCCATAACCTAAGCTTAAGTTTCGGGAAAATTATCCCAAAAAAGTCCATTTGATTACATTGAAAGATAGAGAATCTATTATAAAAAGTAAATAATAATAGGAATTATATTCGTTTAATAAAATATTAATCAATTCATTCGTTAGGGTTCGTCATATTCCCGAAGAGAGACCCCCCGTCCACAGGAAGAAGAGTTCCGGAGACGAAGGAGGCGTCATCTGAGGCCAGATATGCGACAGCTTTGGCGCAATCAATACATTCGCCGATTCTTCCCAAAGGGTAGTACTTCTCACTCATGTGAACCACTTCTTCCAAAGTGAAAGCATCGGAACCAAACTTTTCAAATATAGGCGTCCGGATTGAAGCGGGACTTTGTTTATTACAAATTGATAACTATTATAACCTTCACATTATTTGTCACTTACTTAATACTGTTGACTCGAATTCCTTTGGGTCCCAATTCAAGTGCCAAACATTTAGTAAACATATCGAGAGCTGACTTCGACATCGAATGGATTGTCAGCGGAACCAACTGTTCATTTGATTAAAAGTGTAATCAATTATATTAATGATTAGGTTTCGAGTTATGACTTACAGGTCTGAGTCCACAAACACTGGAGACGTTCACAATATTTCCTTTAGTTTTCTCCAAATAGGGAACGGAAAGACTCGTCAAATAGACGATTCCCCGAACATTAGTCTCAAACGTCTTGTCGTAGATTTGCATTAAGTCTGGGCTCTC
Organism: Tectocepheus velatus; assembly: GCA_034700625.1. Taxonomy (NCBI): domain Eukaryota; kingdom Metazoa; phylum Arthropoda; class Arachnida; order Sarcoptiformes; family Tectocepheidae; genus Tectocepheus; species Tectocepheus velatus. The sequence goes on from JAQIXV010000133.1 coordinate 46,929, forward strand.
TATAGGAGAGAACTGACAAATGCCGGCGTTATTTATTAAAACATCGAGTTTTCCGAATTCATTGATTGTCTCATAAATAAGTCTTTCGATGTCTTCATATTTGGTCAGATCCGCGACCACTTCCAATACTTTCTGTTGTGACAATTGACGACATTCTTCGGCCACGGCTTTGATTTTGTTTGAGTCTCTTCCAGTGACGACGACCTGTGCCCCCAAACTCGCCAAATATATGGCTATTCCCTCTCCAATGCCAGAACTCGAGCCTTATTTCGTGAATTTATTAAATGATCTGATTTTTAGTGTTGAATACAATACCCGTAATTATAACCACTTTTTCGTTGAAGTCCTGAGAGTTCGACATTTTTATTGCAAATAAAGAAAAGTTATTGAAAACGGAATTTTAAAAAAAAAAATTCTTAAATTTTGTGGAAAAGTCGTGAGACTTGAACTCGTTTTGAGCATTAATTCTATTGTAATAAAAACATGGATTTATATAATCCTTGAATAAATTTTTCCCAATAATACACGTTTGCATTGAATTCAAACTCCGATTCAAATCAATTAAATTGAATGTATTTCAAATTTTTTCTTTATATAAAATTATAAAATCGTATGATTTTTGAGGAAATTCCTAAATTAAAAAAAATAAAAACTATTTTCTAATGATTAGAATCTAATGGAAATACTTTATATCTGAATATAACTGAATTATTTGTGAAATTATTTCAATTCTCCTTCTCTTTCAATATTAAAATTCTTATTAAAAAAATTATAAGTAAATGCTTTTTATAAATATATTAATGTTTGGCTCATTTTTATCGGTCATTGTCTTAATTGACACTTTTGTCGACAGAATAAGTGTTTTCTATGACTTAACTGACGGCAGACACCACTTGTTATAAAAAGGTGTCTATTGTTTTACTTTTGGTCATAGTCATTTTGTCAAATAAATGAAATTCAATAAAATCCTTTCAAGAATCTACATCTATTGTATATTGATTTGACCTTGCACATTCAAGAATGGTTGACGTCATTCAAAATATGTTTATCTATCATAAATAGATTCAAATTCATAATTAACTGAATATTACTTTAATATCATTTTAATGTTTATTTAAAATCTATGAAATTATACAAAACATTGAACATGATCAATTTGTTTGAGTGGAAAAATTATTCTTCTTTGGTGTTTTTCAACTGACACATTTCTTTCAGCAGTGATTCCCAATAATCTGATTCCAAGTTCTTCAGTATATTTTCTTTCAATTCATATTCTTCCTGAGGGTTGAGATAATCGTCATTTTGGTTGACATTATTTTCATCATTGGTTTCGTCGTCCAAATCGGTGTCAGAGTTCTTACAAACAAATAAAACATTTAAATGTCATTCAATTGAAGCGAAACAAACCCTTTGGCCTTCATTTTCGATATTTTCATTGTCGTCATTATCTTTAACCACATTTTGATCGTCTTCTTTGTCCAAATCATTTTGGGTCTCATTTGTCGCTTCATTTTCTTCGTTCATCTGAAGTGAAAATTAATAGAAAATGTTTGAAACAAATTACAAACTCAAAGCCCTTTGATTCTAATGTCAGGCTTTTTGGTTTGAAAACTCTAAGGAATGCATTCCCTTTGGATTTGTTTTTAAACATTTGATCGCAAAGTCTATCGATTTTATGAGGTTTTCCTCGAAATTCTATGTTTTAATGAATTTGAGAAAAGATTAGTGATATTTCAAACCTGAATTTTGTTAAGACTATCCTCTGATGTGTTTTTCTTGGATCCAATTTCTCTGATCTGTCTTTTGGTTTGTTCCACTTCTAAGAGCTTTTTCTTAAACTCTTCCATATCTCGGATCAATATATGGAGTGCTTTCGATACTATTAAACATAAATAAACATTAATTTTTAATTTCTTGAAAAAAATTGAATCGATAGCATGAGCTAGATAAAATACACTCTGTAAAGGGGGTCGTCACACAGAAAGCTTGTTAATCGCCGTCAAAGATGTCTCACATCTCAAATGGCAATTGAATTTCAAATTAAGGCTCAATTTCTTTGAGGATTGTCTTCGTTTCGATACTTTATATAAAATTCGAATCAAATTACAAAAAAATATTTATTATTATAAATTTTTTCAACTTTAAGTATCAAATAATATTTTCTTGACGTAAGAGTTGTCTGAAAAAATGATATGTTATTTGGGATTTAAGAAAGTGTCAAGATTATATATTGAAACATCTAATAAATTCATTGAATCGTAAAAAATAAGTTGTTTCCCATTTTAACGGTTGATCTGATGGCAGACTGTGTTCTAACCACTATTTTATCAGATACTCTATAAAAACCATTTATAAAGACAAACGAAAGTAATTTTATCTTCACTAATGGGTTTTCAATCGATTTTATCATTTCTTCATTAATTTTGATCTTTATTTTTGGATATGTTTTGTACGAAAACTATTCTCATAACTAAAATCAATAAAAACAATTCGTTGGAAATTCTCAAACATCTCAAAAAAGGTTTCCTCGAAATACAATCATCTGAATAAATATTGACTCAATTTGTGGTAAATATTAATTTTATTTTCAATTTTAATCTTTGTTTTGTTCTTCAATTGGGATGACATGAGAACAGGTCATGAATTTCAAGATAAAAATTCCTATCAGAAAAACAACCGAACCATTCGTTTAGTAGAGAAACGGGTAAACAGTTTTTCTAATTTATATCTCATTTATCATTCAGTGCTCGAAAAACATCAGAAATAATAGCTTTAAGTGAAATACAGAACTCGTATTTGAATACTGTTTTGTAATTAAAGGGATTGTGACCCTGAATATCGGCTTATTTCAAGTATCAAATAATGAATTACTTGTTTTTGCTCTAATATAATGAGCACTCGTTTAAAGCTTTTGATTAATATATCGATTAATCGATAAACAGAGAGACTATCCTTACCTTTATCTTTGCCGAAACTTTGTACAACATTTTCAGTGTTTTGCATACATTTGTTGGCATTTAATTTGGCCTTTCGTTTGGGGTTTTCATAGATTTTGATTCTCTTTCCATTTTCATCGTATTCTTCGTTTAATATGAATTTTCTATACTCCGGATCCATTTGGAAATCTTTGATAATTGGTTTTTCTCCAACTTCTTGTTCTACTGTTTCCACTTCTTCCCCCACTTCATCCTCTTCTACTTCTTTATCAGATTTATTGCTGAAAACCATCTTTTGTTACGAAAGATAAAATCAATATATAATTGAATTTAAAATATATCATAAAATCCAGACATTTGTTACGTTAGACTGAATTCTACTGATTTTTGACTGCCTTTCCTTTATTTGCTTGAAAAACGTAAAAATCTTTTTAAATGAGAGTACCGGTGCTCTCAACAGCCATAGAAACAAATGCCTGAACGGAGTCATTGTTTTAGTATTTGAAAATTACTTTTAATATCGTATATAAAAAGAAGACAATAATTCCAATGGTATAGAGAGGCATAACAAATCCCATTAGACCTCCCGTTCCTTTGATAGGAATATCATTTGTATTAATTTTGGCATCTCTTTGGATGGACTGTTGTAATAAATATTAATTTTTTCGTCAAATAATAGGTTAATAGAATTGTTTGAATCATTTGTTACCCGTCCCGGACTCAGACGTCGCAATTCCTCGGGTCGGGACAACTTCATGGCTTCCCTCACTTTGGGAGGTAACATTATTCCATCACCTAGATCCATTCATATCAAATTATTTAGCAATGGTTATTTATAATTTTGATCTTGATAATTTATAAACTGAAAATGAATTAGCATACCTTATGAATGATTATATTGGAATATAGCTAATATCTGTACACCTACTCATTTTATTTGAATAGTTTGTGAACTGAAAAATAATTGAATCTCGAAATAAATATCTTATACTTTGGGCTATAAAAGTAAAAACCAATTATTTTTGATTTCAATTTCATTTATTCAATTCAAAGATATAAATGAATTTCTTTCCAACAGAATATTCTGAGTCTTTGCACTACATTTGTATTGATTTATATAACAATTAGATAAACGTTCGCTTTTTTTCTAAGAAAATGAAAATTTTATTGATTTATAACACGAAATATGATTTTTTGAGAAGCAACCTAGATAAATTCAATTAGTTAATACTCACTCCGTTGGTTGTCTTCGGGGGGACTCGTCAAGGAGAGGGCCGACTGAAGCATTGGTAGGAAAATCTTTGGCCATAAAATGGCAAAACAACAAACGACTACAGCCAACACACAAATGCTTTTACTATTACTTAACTTTGTTTTTGCCATTTATTAAACAAATATATTTTCGATGAATTGAATTAAAATTTAAATTTAAATACCATTTGAATGATATAAACACAACATTCTTATACATCAATCCATTTCTAAATAAAGATGTGGAAAATCGATGAAATTATAAACCCTTAATACGAATGGTGGAGCTCTTCCTTTTTCTATGCCGTATGTGTCGTGTATTAGGAATATTGGGATCAGAAACTGCTTTAGTCTATACTAACATCCAATCATCAACTCTCAGAATAATTGCCTGTTTTGCAAGAATCCAGTGTTTACTTAAGCCTTGTCTTATATAATGTCATATTTAATACATTTATTGCATATAATTCAGGCCTCAGATAATTAGTTCATTTCAATAAAAATTTCCATTAGATATATCTAATATCTGTTGACATAAGTTGTAATCAATTAATTGCTTGAAATTTAAAATTATATTCTGATGACATTAATCGCGGATTCTCTAAAAATAATATTTTATCATACATTCAGAGTCTATGAATAACATTTGAGAAGCGTTTGATTTTTTCAAAAACTTTTGTATTATTCACCGTTCAATAGATTTCAATGAATTTAAGTTTAAATACCAAAAATCCTTTTTAATTATCTCCAAGATTAAAGGCATTTCGTTCTTTGTATTTTTTGATTAAATTTTCCAGAAGAACACCTGGGTATCTTGATTCTATTTTATTGAATAAAGCTTTATATTCTGAACATTTATGTGAATTATTGAAAATTTTTTCATTCAAGTCATTTATGATATAATAGCGAAAGAAAGTTTGATTCAAAAGTTTTAACATTAAATTGTTTGGTGAATTTCGCCGTCAATTATTTGTTTGATATATAATATCATTACGTTTGAAATATGTCTGATTTAACCAAACGTTACATAACTTTTCAATTGAAGTCTTGTTTTCTTCAATTTAATTGAAGGACTTACTCTTCGATAGGGACCTCACATCAGATCTAATGCACAGAATTCACGCAATTCTTGTATTGATTGTAACTTTAATTTAATTGAGTTCTTATATCAAAATTGAACGCGATCTAAGCCCAAAATAACCAGGGTCTTTGGATCTCAGGCACTAATGAAGTTGAAATTGTGAACAAATCCAAATCGATTTCATCCAAAGATTCTGATACCTATGATATCTATATATAGATAAAGGATTTACTCGATTTTATCGATTGACAAATAAGAATATTAGGATCATAAGAGGCTTGAAAGAGACCTTGATCATCATTATATTTCAAATATAATTTACTGAAAATCGATCGATAAAATACCAAATATTTTAAGCCATAAAATTCTAGTAAAAAATATCTGAAATAAATCTTTTGTCAAAAGATTTTTTTGCGAATAAATTACATTTTGAGCTCTGATTGAAATTCTGCGTGAATTCAGTTTGACATCAAATATAAGGAAAAAATATTTTTGCCATAAAAACATTTTTATGAACTTTGAAAATATATCAAATTAACTTGCTGAATCAATATGGAAGTTTGAAAAGGTTACTTGTGTTATGTGAACTTCAATTTTAATCATTAATTATGTGTTCATTAATTTTAGATGAAATCTATTTTTCTCTCTCTATCTCTTATAATATTCAAGAGTCTATTAATTATTAGGTGCTTTGTCCTAGTAACTTACCTTGAATGTTCATAATAAATAATTAAATATTTGATGATATGATATGAGATTATATTTCATAAAATGTATGACACAATAGATATAATTAAAATACGAGCGATGTTTGAGTGAATTAAACTAAAGTTCAGAAATTATTCTGATTTTACTAAGAAATTTAAAGGGAAGTTAGTTGTTCTTGTGCAATCTTGTATAATCTGTGGATTGAGTAAATAAAAACATAAAATATTTAATGATTTTTGAAATCATCAAAACTAACCAGACAATTGTAAAGCTTTTTAGTGAAAGACTGAGTAAATATTGAATATAAGTATTTAGAGAATGAATAATATGATGAAAAGGTGAAAATCGATAAATTTCTAGATTCAAAGCAAATGAATACTTCAAATCCCATTGAATTTGAGTATCTTTGGTAAAGGTATGAAATGTAAAAAATATTTTCAGCAAAACATTGATTTTTCTGTAAAATAAACAAGATTATATTTTATAAACTATGTTTTATTGAAAATATTGAACAAGGTTTATATCAATAGTACATTACAATACAATATTGATTTTTATTCAATAAAAATGAGACAAAAATGGAATCAAATATGAATTGAAATTTCTATAAACTTATTCTTAACGGCACTTAAGTCCTACTTATTCGGAGCTTTTGGTCAATTGGACGGGAATTCCTTCTGAAGATTAAATCAAATCAGATCTCAAAGATTTTTGACTCTCTCTTCGATCACATTTTGCACTCTCTTTCAATTGAAAGTAGATTTTTGTGAATTTCGTAACATTTGTTGATTTAAAGTCATTGTCGTCGAAGACTAAGTACTGGTTTTCTTCGATTTCGATCTCATTTTTAATGACAAACATCAGTCCGTTTTGGACATCACTGGTTTCGGTCAATTCAAAGCCTTTGATATCGATTTCCATCCCATCCTTTTTGGGCGTATATATGAAACTCAAGAGATCTTCGTTTGAAGATATCTTTATCGAGTTTTTACTGTTTTTTGTTAATTTGATTCGGATTTTGATGGGATTGTCGTCTGATTTGACTTCAATTAATTTATTTATGAGACGGAAATAATTAATGAAATTACTGTTCACCTCATCGTAACCGGAATTAGAGGCCAATTGATCCAAATCTTTGCGTTTGGAGTTACTTTTTATTAAATTGATTGCAATGTAATTGAAATGAAAATTAACAAAACTCGGCGCTTGTCTTAAGTACAGACAATTGCGGAATAGATTAATACGATTTGGGATTAGGTTTACAATAAATACTTTTTCCCGACTTTCAGATGAGTGTCTTCCAGATGAATGTCTTTCAGATGAATGTCTTTCAGATGAATGTCTTTCAGATGAATGTCTTTCAGATGAATGTCTTTCAATTTCTCTTGAGATCAGACTCAGGACCCAACTGTTTGTCACAATATTTGCGTATAAAAGCAGTTTAGTCTTGAGATCGTCTGATGAACTGCTTTTGACACTTAAGTCAGAGAAGTCAGACAAACATATCTCGTGTCCGATGTGAGGGGTTTCTTCATTATTGTTAATACTATTATTCGTATTATTCGTTGACTTCTCTGTCGTTAACTTTTTTATACGTTTTCCGATATTATCTATAATTAATTTTTCGACATCGATATAGTGATAATGAAAACCCCATTCAGAGTCGTTACAGGTCTGTCGCTGCTCCAAAAGTTGCCAAATGAATTGGCCCTTGTTAGACCCCGAACCACCTGAATGTGTCAGATTATATTAATCAAGATTTATCTTTTTATTCAAAAGAGGGCTTATCTCTAAAGGGATGGAATAAAATGTTTCTCTATCATTGGATACCTGTTCACATGAAAAACTGCATTAAATCACGCATTAGTTTTACACTCGATTTACATTTGCATTAGGAATGAAATGCACACAAAAATGCAATAAAACTGTTTCTCAATATTAAAAGTAGTTTAATATGAGAAACGAATTTATAATTAAATTACAGCAAATAGTTTGCAAATGAATTGCATTCAAAAAAAGCAATGAAAATGAAAAGATATTATTTCATGAGTTTTATATTGAAACAAAAAATTAGAGAAAAACTTATTTACGAACCGAAGATGAAAATGCATTTTGGATTCGGGTTATCATCGTCTGTGAAATAGGAGCCGATATTATTGATGTCGACAACTTGTATATTGACAGTCGACACTCTTTTGGATGAGTCAATTATACGCGTATGAACTTTACTGATCGCACAGCCCATTGTCTACCGATCCACAGGTGACAATAAATGTCTGTAACTCTAGACTGCATTATAGGTGAAGATCTCACTGCGAAGACCAGTGACTAAACGATCCGCGAAGTCCTCTCGTTTGAGTTAAATCAATAGAAAGATAACTATTGTGTCATTTGTTGAGCTCTCTATCACTAAATTTCATTGCCGTATAAAATAGACTCTCATTTGGAGACAAAAAGAGAGAAAATGTAATATTTTTAATGCGCTCACAATTATTGTCTAAAAGCTTTCACTTTATTAGAGGTGTTATCTAACTATCGATCAAAAGTTAAGTCCAATAAAAAGATTATCCCAACAGAGAGACTGCGGTTTGCGATTCAAAGCAATTCTGACAGACTCTGAGTCACAGACACACAATTACTTTACAAGAGTTGTGCGAAAACTTCAAAAATCATTTTTGAATAGATGTTTGTCTGAATGGTAAGGCTTTTCACAAAACCCAACAGAAATGCAAATCAGAGTTAATTTGTTTTCGGGAATAGAGTTGATGTGATCACTGAGTGAATAGAGTATATCGAAAGTCCAATTGTTTATTATCGACAGCACTGACTGACTCTTAAGATCACAACTCAATAAATAAGATGTTATTTTTAATAACCGTCCAAATGATGACTATTTCCACTTATTTTCCTTGACTTCTATCCTCTCAGACGTCATCACAAAAATGAGTTTTAATAATATTTTCAATAATAATATTCGCTATCAATATATTCGCAAACCATTGCAAAGAGTGTTAGATATAAGTCGTAAACACTTCAAAAAAAATATATTAGATTTTGGAGAATAGAAGTCAAGTATTGATCTGAAAATTATAGTCATCTCTTAGACACGAGACTCAAAATTATCTAATTTGAAGGAAACGCTTCTTTTTAGTACAAAATCAAAATTTTTTATAATTAAATTAATGACTTCTAAGGTTTTGATTTAATTAAAACTTTTAAGAAAATTGCATTAAATATGTTTAAAATTTGATATTAAGTGTAAATAAATTGATAACTCTTTCAAATATTTCGAAACACAATTAATCAATTAATTTAAGTAAATATCGAATTTCATAACTGATTAGAGCAAAATTAAGAGTCCACCTTGGTATTGTCACGATGGTGTTGCCATATTGAAATTGCGATACCATTCAAAACCTAATGCATAGAACTCATGGAATATTCATATGAAGACTTGTTTTCCTCAAAGGAAAACAATTTCAATTGAAATTCAATTCATGTTTTCAATAAGTTTCATAATATTTCCATATTTATCAAATCTTTCACCTTGAACAATTAAGTGGTCAGATAATCTTGATTAAACATGTGCAAGTATTGAAGGTTTGAAAAAAAATTGCAGATATCTAAAAGAAAAGTGTGATATGACTTGGTTTGCAAGTTTCAATGACTTAACCGTTATTTTGCTAATAATGTGATAAATATTCTGAAAACAAATGAAACGATAAAAAAGAGGCAAAATAGTAGACATAAACTTAATCTGAGGGAAAGGCATAAACCATTTTCCACTATAATAGAGACATATTATGGGCTGAAGTTATTCTCAATTCCTTTCGAGTCTTATTTTTCGGCAAAAATTCGGAAAAATTATTATAAGAAAAGCGAATAGTCTTTGGACTGTCTGTCACTGATATTTCATTTGTGATCCAAAATCACAATTTCTTTATATTTCGTTTCAAATCAAGACTAGACATTGAGTTTGGAGTCTCAGTTCTGTCGCTTTTATTATCTATTCAACGATAGGACAGCATATTCTGCTAAGAGATGTCAATATATGGGGAATGTGTGGGCACTAGAAGTTTGAGGAAATCCAATATCAATAAAGTATATAAAAGAAATGTCTTTAGATTTAATGTCTTATGTTTTATGCAATGCTTTTAACTGTTATTACAAACAATTTATGTGAAACTCATAATACGAACCAAATTATAAATAAAACGATAAAATTATTTTTATTTATTAATATTTTATCCAAAGAGATGTCATTAAAATATAAATTTAATCTAATTTTTGACTTTTATTTCTATTTTTCCTCTTATTCTTGGGATTAGAAGAAGTGCTGTCACTCTGTTTGTGATCAACAACTGACTCTTCACTCCGACTGAAGCCTTGTTTTTGAATTTTTTTGATTTTTTGCTTAAATTTTTCGATATCGACATCAGAACTGTTAATCTCTGACTTCTTATTGTCATTATCTATTGGTGTCTCCTCCGGAGGAATAAAAGCAGCGCTTCTTTTCTCTTGTCGTTTGATCTCTGCCTCAACTTTTTTATTGAACTTTTCTTTCATTTTCTTCGTCCTCTTCTCGTTGTCATTAAGGAAGTACTCTCCGGAAGCCAACTGTTTGTCAATTTTGCTCTCGGGTTGTGGCGGAGGGAATGGTGTGTAGTCTTTCTTCTTCGTAACCACTTTTGGTTTCTTACGATTTGAGAGATTTTTCGACTTATAATGCGGTAGAAATCGGTCCCAGTTTTCGTTCTTAAGCTCCGGGTCTTTGGCTAACTCTCTCTTAATCATAAGGGCTTTGATATTATAGACGGGATGTATGTTCTTCAGAGTGTCGACAACTATTCTGCGGACGTGTTGTAGACCTTTGTGGGGACCGATCGCTGAAACGGTCGTTCCCTGAACTAAAACATAACAATTGGTCAACAGTTCAATGGCTTTGAGTGTTGATCCGTTCGGTCCAATGAGTCGTTGCCTTCTTTTGACAAAACGTTCCCTATTTCTGACCAAAGAACCAATTTTTATGATATCACACGTTATGTCGTCCGACAATACTTTGACCGCCTGTTCGTACGGAACACTTCTGGCCAACAGTTTGATGACATCTCTCGCTTTGATTATGATATAGGGATCCCATGTCTTGCGAGTAGTGGCGACAGTCAGTGATCCCTCCAATAGATCCAATTCACACTTCACTTCACATTCTTGGAGAGCGTTCTTAAGCAGAGGAAAGCATTCGGTTATGTATTTCTCCCGATATTTCGGGAATAGAGTAGCAAATGAACTCTCGACCAGAATTCCCGTCGGGTTATCATCTTTAGTGAACTTTGGTATCTCAATAGACCACGGATTCGATACAAAATGTTCTGATAATTAAATTAAAATTAGTTTTAAAACAAATAAATCGATTAAATACCAACCGTTCGCTGGTTTTGACATTAATTTGTTTGAACCAAATGTCGTAAAATCAAATCAAATCAAAACTTATTTGATATTTAATGCGATAATTCAATAAACAATAATCAGAATTATATTGACTTATATTCGGGTCATTTCAAAATCATTTCAAAATTAAATGTGTTTTCAATCAAAACATTGAAAGCATTGGAAAATACGAGAAATTATTAAATTATTTAATACATGTTTCGGGTTATAACCAAAACCTGATTTTCAATTCACAATTGAATCACAAAAACAGGAAAATGTATTTTAGGCGCAAAAAAATAGTTTCAATTAATTTCTAGTAATTAATGCATAGTTAGGGCCATCGTTGAGTATACAATACTTTCATAGATTTAAAAGCCATGTATTATAATGTTTTGGGATTTTTAAATAATTTCGTTCAAATAAGGAGTCCTTTTAAACGTTTGATTTCGACTCTGATTTTGTTTTGCATTTAATTTGTTTTAAATTAATATAATTAATAAATAATTGGAAATCAGATTAAGATTTTGGATATATTTCAATATTCAAATCAAAACATTAGAACTTTTATAAAATTTATTTAATATTTGAAAAATGTTTTTGGATTAGTTGTTGGAAAAGTGTGTCAAATGTGTTGACTATTGCGTTGAATGATTGGTCCCTTCATTGGTAGTTCGCAATGCGATTGTATGCAAACATCAGAATCAGAGCCCAAAACAGAGACTCGTATTTATGGCACAAAACAGTGTTGAGACAAATCAGAGTTGATATGACATTAATTAATGATTAAATTCATAGTTAATGTCTTCAGTGGTAATGCAATCGTCAAAATGTATTAAACAAAATGATGGGTAAATATATTTTGAATTAATCGGACGTCTGTCCAAATCATAGCCAAAGTGTTTGTCTTCAGTAATGGTTCAGTCATTTTGTGCTCACAATAGAGACGCCATTTATGACAAACTTTAACATTAAATAACTTTTATTTAAACCAAAATTATTAAATGTTTTTCAATATTTTTGGTTTAATTATGACTTTGGCTCTGATTTTCATTGATTTGTTTGACAATTGTTTGTCATTTGAATGCAATTAATTGATTAATAGAGTAATAGATATGTTTTGTCTATAAACAGGTATTTGCGATAAGAAGTCATCGAACCATCACTTAAATCACTTAAAGGTATTTCAATTTAATATATTTATTATATTTTGTTTGAGATATCATTTCTCTTAAACCAATGAAATGCATAAGAAATGAATTAATTGATGAGAAATTCAATTTTGACGTCAATTTCAATAGTTTTCGTCTCTTATTATGTTTGGATTTGAGACGAGTTTTGTTTCACTCATTCATTGATAAACTACTCATTAGTTTCAATGATATCTCCAAATAATAATAATTAAAGTCTTCATTAAGTATTTGCCTCTGAATTACCCCCTTTTATACAACAAATGTATTGTTAGTCTTCGAGAGAAACTATCACTGATTAGGTTCTTGTCTTTTGCCATTCGGTTAGTCTTTCATTTTGAGTGTCTATTCATATGATTACATGCAATCAATTTTGGTCTCAATGTTGAGAACTGTATATAAATTTCATCCTTTTATTCAGTTTGCCTTACATTCAAACAATTGCTACAAACGAATGAAAACCCATTTCTCGTTAGGCTTTCCTCGAATTAGGTTCAGAGCGACTTATATACCCTTTTTAGCCGTTTTTCCTATCGTTAGCTCTTATTTGTATTCATTAAAAGAGTTCAATACATTTCATAATAGACTCATCAGTCGAGACCTCATTTCTTAGATAAAAAAGTTTTTGATCGAAATTTCAGTACAAATGAGTCTATTGTCGAATAAGTCTTATCTAACAATTGAAACAATTGAGTCCTTGTCTAAGACCCTCATCTTTCGACCGATTCTTAAGCTATTTATTCGGTTGACTATTATCTTGCGTTCAATGCTTTTGGTTTTAATTGAATTTTGTTTTACGTACTGTTTATTAACGAAAAGTTTTTAAAAATATTTTTCTCATCGATATTGCGATGCAATTAGAGTCTCGTCTGTTAGCAGTCATTATAAATGGTTTTATCCAATGTTTACTTCACTCGTATTTTAAAAACATTAATTAAAAGCAATATTTTCTCCATTTCTTAGAAAATTATGTTTTTATTCATAAGATATGATTCATTGGTTTTTGTGAAGAAAACATACGTTAAATATTTTGTAGTGTTTTTTGGTTTTTGTCGATCACTTGTTATATGTATTGAAAGTTCAAATAAGTTGTTATAGTCTTATGGCAACGGATGTGACCCAAGAATTTGCCGGAAAGGGCAGAGGCGGCCACATTCGCCACAAATAGTATATCCGGCGCCTATTTGAGAGCCCTGGCCTCTGTTGTGCTGACCCTTTTCAGTCAGGTTTTGTTCGTTTTTCGTACTTTTGGTTTGTTTTGCAATTTCTGAAACTGTTATCGCCTTCGAGTCTCAGACTGTTCTCAGAGCTAACCCATGGAGTCGAGTGCAATGTTATGACCCAACCCTGGAGTCACACATATTTGGGGCGACACTCACAACAAAAATCTATTGTTTATGTCTATTATAACGAAAAATAGATGAAAATCTCGTTTTTCTTAATATTTATTCCTTTTTTTCAGTAAACGATACGTAAGAATAGGTATGAGGGGAGACCTGAGACGTGTGTCTGATCTCTGAGTTATAATTAAGTTTCGATTTAGTCGTCGAACAAAAGTTGAAAAACAAAAGACTCATTACTATTACTATTACTCTTCACCTGATCCTCTTGTCTAATGAGACGCCCTTCCACTCTGGAAAAGTGCAATTTTGAGCCCAAAATATAGCGTTTTGTCGTCGTTTTGATGCATAAAATATTGTCTGAAATTCATTTTAAGAGTCGATTGGATTTTCGAGTGAACACACATTTTGCTCGAAAATAGCCCTCATTTTGTTGGATATGTTTTGATGGGTTCCGATGTTTGCTTTGATATCGTGTATGCAATTGACTGTATTTATTGCATATAACGTTGGCCTCTATTGACGAGAGGTGTGGGCTCTGCTCTGTTGTGTGACTTTAGCCCAGCATTATATACGAGAGTATTATTAAAGTGCATTAACTGCCAAATACTGGCAAACAATTTCTATCTGTCTCTCAATATCTGTTCTAATCTACGCCAGCGTTCATATGACTTGACATTAGAGCCGACTCTCCGCACGATTACATAAAAACTTGTCTACATTTCTGACGTTTGTTGTAATGGTTTCTCTCAGTGGCCGTTCCCTATCCGTATCCAAAAGTTCTATTCAGAGGTCAAAATATTGCTTCCATTGCATCGAAAAAAGTTTTGTCGGTTTATAATAATTTTTGAAATTCATTTAATACATAGTCATGTCGTGTCTGAAAATTATTAGTCATAAACTTTTTTTATTATATTATTATCCATTTTATGGCATTCAGTAGAGCAGACAAAAAAGTGGAATCGGTTTAACACTTTTTACAATCGCTTTAATTGTATTTTTTGCTTAAATTTTTGAAGAAATTAGTCAATAGATTATCTCTTCGTTTATTAGTTCAATAGACGAGTGAACAAAATATTTAAGACAATTGTCTTGAATAAGGATAGAGTTAGGGATAGGCGTTTCAAATCTTGATTTACATTTGAATAATCGGAGCCAATGTTTGTGACCTGTTTTACGCTACACGTGTGTATGCGCTCATACACTCTGTCGTATGGATAGACTCGTCGTCGGTGTATATGTATTGGCAATGGTTTAGCCAATGCGATGAATGCCTGTGCGATCTCAATGATTATAACAGAATTGGTTCCATTATTTAAGTCTTTATTCTGTATTTGTCTGTTCCCTGAATTACTCCCTTTTATTACATTTTTCTTCTATTCTAACGTTTCGACAGAAACTCAAACACTGAAACTATTTATCATTGATTAGGTTCTTGTCGTTTGCCATTTGGTTAGTCTTTTTGAGTGTCTATTCATTACGCAATCAATTCTACACTCAATGAACAGAACTGTATATAAGTTTTCATATTTTTATTATTCATAAATCCTTACCATTCAAACAATGGTTTCCAATGAATGTAAACCTAATTCTCTTTAGACATTAGTTTTATACACTTTTTGAGCCATTTTTTCTATCATTAGCTCTTATTTGTATTCACTAAAAGAGTTCAATACTTTTAATATAAATAATAGAACTCATCATTTGACCCAAAATTTAGTTTATTTTTATGTTTTTGATTGTAATCTAAAAAGAATTTGCGGTAAAAGAAAAAATTGATTTCACTTTTGATTTGTGTTCACATTTTTATTTGACTTTAAATAAGATTTGTTGTCAACTCTGCAAAACTATTCGTCGCTTTTATATGAATTTTTGAGACAAAAAATCTATAAATTTCTAACAATTGACTGCAGGCAACAATATATAGTATAGAAAATGATATCGTAATACAAAAAGACTTTCATTTCTATTATAACTTATTTTCCATATCTTTTGAATTGTATTTCAATATTAATATATATATATAATTGTAATATAATAGACATTATTTGTCGATAATGTAATTGAATTGAATCACAATTAATGCAATGGATTTCTAAATATATCTATATATGAGTATATGTTAGAGAGAGAGAGAGAGAGTTTGTCGATCTTGGTAATTTAACCGTAGAATAAGTAAAACAAGTTGTCCTTCGGTTGATCATTAAGTGCGTACAGGATTACCAGTGCTTTGGTGTACCAACAGCCCTATTATTTGCGTTGATAACACTGTACTCACTCTGTCTCTACAATTGTGTATTACTCACTCATTCTCTCTTAAATTCTCTCTCATTCTCTCCAATTCTCTCTCGTTTTTCGGTTTGCAATAAAGGAATAAATGATTGCATTCAACGTAAGGGAAGTCTGGGTTTCGTCTTTCCAGATGTGCGTCAAATAGAGTGTATGTGCGACTCAGTCAGTGCAGTGCTGAGTGCCATTCCCTCTCTGGTAACGACACTCTAAGGCAAACATTTTACATACTGTGCCTAAGCCTTAAAGTTTAGGGAAAAGTCTGCCAAACACTGCCTGTGTTTCGAGGGATTGACTATTCGCTGCAGTCGTCAGAACAGAACAGTCGACAGAATAAGCAATTCTCGCACTTCTCTCTTCTCTCTTAGTTTTGGTCTTTTAAATCATGAGTCGAATATTTTTCTCGTTTCGCATATTTTTGTAGTCCTGTTGTGTGTGTTGTGCGAGCATTCAATTCATACGACAATCTATGGATCTATGAATTGCCTCCCCTTTGCATTGACTACAGTCTCGACACTATCTATAGAAACCAAATAATATTGAATTGAATTAATAGTTAATTCATATATTTGTTTGTTATTCAACTTTAGGCTGTTTTTGATTGGAATGCTTGAAAAGGGCGACTCATATTCGGGCACATCATATGATAATAGACTAAGTTTTACGTCAAACGCATATACGATAAACACATCGACGGCCACAACACTGACCTCAACACCATATCATCACAAGAAGAGACGGTTAGATAACGTAATCGGAGAATTGAACAGTGAATACAATGCCAATCAGGTCGAAGACATCTCTTCGACCACTAGTTCTTCGCGACACCAGTTGTCAGACAGTGTTCACGTGTTAGGACTCAGTCAGACCCAGAACTTTGACTCATATAATGGTCACTCATCCACATCTTCATCACCAAAAGCCAGTCATCGCCATCAGGTCCAGCAAAGCAGTGACAGTGGAAACCATCAGAACTTCATACGCGCCTCTACTATAAAGCTGTTGGACACCTATCAGGTATTCATACAATTCTTCAACATTACAACCGTTCAGTTATTCTTTGATTTGTTTTTGTCTTTCAATTTGAGGCCATTTATGTGAATAAGTGTTTCAAATAATTACCACATTTTAAGTAATTGTTTTTATTAGGATTTCAATGATTTTTGTTTGTGTTTATCGTATTTCTCATAATTTTTATTTATTTATATTTGAGTTAAGTTTTTCTTATTTATGTTAGCCTTCGATGTGTTTCGTATTCCTTCTCTTATTTGAGCCCAACTTTTATGGCGTCAAAAATTTCGATAAAAAATTTTATATTTATTTCTGAATTCGCGATAAAAACAAGGCTTTCATTGTGTTGTCGTCTATTATAGTATAGTATTTCGAAATTAATTTTTTTGTAGATTTTCCCAAATTTTCTCTCATTTTCTCTTTTATTTCATTTATTATTCATTTGATTGAAAGCGTTATTGAGTTTTAAAGTCAAGTTTTTTGGAGGAAAGTTAGCAAATGTTGAGGAAAATCAGATACACTTTGGTTTGAAATACGAGTCAAGAGTTTTATTTGAAAGAAGTGTTTGGTTTGGAAGTGAAAACTGATTGTGTTTTATGTTTTCGGTGCCATAATTAGCATCGCTGTCATCTCAAACGAAAATTCAGTGATTTGGAGAATGCGATCACTTGTGCCGCGAGCACCGGTGCCACCAATAGCTCCAGTAGTTCGCGACCGACAGCACTCGTCAATCGACATAAAGCCCACACCTCATCATCGCGTCGTAATCCTATTGGACTCGACTCGAGTCAAAACCGAAACAGTAATTATTTATTAGGCGTTGGGTCGACCTCATCAGCAATCACGGCGCCGGCAACGTCTAAGACCAGTTCCTCCAATAGTGAGGGCGACTATCAACTCGTCCAGCACGAGGTCCTCCAGTCCGGGTCCAACCACTATGAAGTGCTTGAGTTTCTCGGAAGAGGAACCTTCGGACAGGTGACCAAATGCTGGAAAAAGGGCACAAATGAGATCGTGGCCATTAAAATACTGAAGAATCACCCGTCATATGCACGACAGGGACAGATAGAGGTCTCAATTCTCCATCGATTGAGTCAAGAAAATGCAGACGAGGTTTGTCTTATGCCTTAATTTTTGAATGCCGTTCCCATAACTATATTTAAATTATGTTTTCAGTGGAATTTCGTTCGCGCTTTTGAGTGTTTCACTCATAAGAATCACACGTGTCTTGTCTTTGAGATGTTGGAACAGAATTTGTATGATTTTCTCAAACAGAATAAGTTCAGTCCTCTGCCACTCAAGTATATCCGTCCCATTTTGCAACAAGTCTTGACTGCATTGCTTAAACTTAAGGTAACCAACAATTAGTTTAGTTCTCATATATTTCGCAACTCTTTTGTCTTGAAGTCGAGGAATAATCCAAAGAATCCATTGAATTGTATTATGTTTTTTGTCTCTAATGGCAAATAGGGTCGCAACTGACAAAACCTTTCGTTTGTAAAGTTTTTTTGATTGAAATGTAGTTTAGATTACGTTTTAGAGGAACTATACGTTCGTTTTGGACCGAAATTAAGGTTAACTTTAAATGTTTTTTGAATAAAACGCTTTTGCTTTGAGTCTGACTTTTGGTAGTAGTGTTGAGTCGACAGATCTCTCGAGAAAAAACTCGTTTCGTTTCTAAATAATTAAAAGCCATTTCAGGCAAATCTCAAACCGACTAACGATCTGTCAGTCGATTAAATCAATATAACATTTGATTCAAATGATTCTTATCGTATGGTTTCGTATGGTTTTCGCCAAAACATAGCTTTGCTTTTGATATAATCGATTCATAACACATAGACTTTATTGCTGTCTATTGTGTCACACACTTTGAGTTCACCAGAAAATGGTTCACTTCATGGAATGGTTGCGCCTTTCGCACAGTTCTCAGAAGAAGACGTATAATATTTGTCAGACAAATAGGTTTAGTACACAAAATAGCCTTCAATTTATCACTTTATCTGAAACTCAGGCCAAATGAGACGACATTTTAACGCGAATTTCGGATTCAATTCAATGTTTATTAGAGTCTTTCGATCGATAAAAGACTTCATAAGAAACACAATTTGTTTGATTTGAGGGACAAATAAATCTCTCGATCGGCAAATATATTGTCAAACAATAGAATCATTTCTAGCGTTCAATGAGTTTATATTTATTTCGGATAAACTGATCACTAGATTAAACTCTTTTTTGATAATTCAACCAAAAGTATTAACTTTTGATTCAATACTAATGTCAGACCTCTTTCTGTTGAATGGATTGTTATTCCTCTTGACTTAAGCTAAAGAAAAGCATTAAAATTGTTTTTATTTTCGATTGAATTTATATCTAAACAATTGTTTGTGTGATATGACAGCAATTGGGTCTAATTCACGCCGATCTGAAGCCGGAGAACATAATGCTGTGCGATCCGGTGCGCCACCCGTTCCGCGTCAAAGTAATCGATTTCGGGTCGGCGTCTCACGTGTCGAAAGCCGTCTGTTCTACTTATTTACAGTCACGGTATTATAGAGCGCCTGAAATAATATTAGGACTGCCCTTCTGTGAGGCCATCGATATGTGGTCGTTGGGCTGCGTTATCGCCGAACTGTTCCTCGGGTGGCCTCTCTATCCGGGATCATCAGAATACGATCAGATACGATATATCAGCCAAACTCAGGGCCTTCCCAACGAACATATGTTAAATCAGGCGACAAAGACGACCCGTTTCTTCTATCGGGAAACTGACTCTAATTACCCGTTTTGGCGGCTGAAGAACCCCGAAGAACATGAGGTGGAGACTAACATCAAGTCAAAGGAGGCGCGAAAGTATATCTTCAACTGTTTGGACGACATGGCTCAGGTCAACGTCCCCACAGATCTCGAGGGGGCAGAGCTTTTGGCAGAAAAGGCCGACAGAAGAGAATTCATCGATTTGTTGAAACGTATGCTTACTTTAGATCAAGAGAGACGTATAACGCCGGGAGAGGCACTTAACCACAACTTCGTATCACTGAACCATTTGGCCGAATACGGGCACTGCCCTAATGTCCAGTCGTCGGTCAAAATGATGGAAGTGTGTCGAAGACGTGCGACAAATGCCAGCAATAGTTTTGACCACAACAGTAACCATCAGATGACTATAATGAATAACTTCACGTCATCTGGAAATGTGACGCTTTCTTTCAACAACCAGTTGTCGGGTCTGTCGAACGCCTATCAGTTCTACCCATCGGCCGCATCCCAGACCGCATCTCGTTTGACAACTAATCAGAGCAACGCTCGCGCGGCCGCAGTTAGCAATCAGTACGCGGCGGCCGCTGCGAGAGCTGCCGCCGTTGCGGCCAATAGTGATCCCTTCGGTCAACATCCGAGTTCTCTGTGCGTGCCGTCCATTCTGTGTCCGAATCCCTATCAAAGTCTGAACTCTCCCGCAAAGCACGTGATGCCAATGGCGGCTGCAGTGGCCGCAGCGCAAGCGGCTCAGTCCCAAACAGTTCAGTTACAGCCATCTCTTCTGACACAAGTGGCCGGACCTCAACAATACGTTCCCGTTTCGGTCGTCGAACAAAATGGTCGTCAAATGTTTTTAACGAATGCCGCCGTACAGTCCGGTTGGCCCACAAATCGTCAAATGTTCGCAGCGGTGCCCACTTGGCAACAGTTCTCCACCACAGCCGGAGGTCGTATCCAACAGCCGACTGCCGTTCTATCAGATACTGACGCATGGAATCGTTCCCTTGTATTGGAGCGAACGGCTCTATTACCCGAACAAACAGCTGTACTTCCGATGGAATTCCACGACCCGTCACTTTACGATCACTTAAGAAATGAAAGAAATCTCATTCAACAGCAAACGACCGCTTTCTCTGGTGTGGGTCCGCCGTGGGGTGTAGTGACTTGTGGACAGCCGTCGAGTGCGCATCAGTCGACACACTATGCATCGCAACCACAAAATCTGATGCCGGCGCACAACGCGACCATTTTGGCCGCCATTTCCAGCTCTAAGCGTAATACCGTTGCTTCGGTTCAGACAAAAGCTGTTAAAGCGAAGGAACATTTGTCTCCCGTCAAGAAGAGAGTGAAAGAGTCGTCTCCACCCAAATGGCAGGACTCGATGTTGGGCCGACACGTGGAGTCAGGATATGGCGGTTCAATAAATTTGTGTACTTCTAATAATAACTCTCCGATAATCGATGAGAACAAAAACCTTCAGAAGTCGGCTCTCGTCAGGAATGCAAGCCTTAAAACACATCAGACGATAACAATAGAGGACACGCCTTCGCCGGCCGTATCTGTCATTACAATAAGCGATTCAGAAGACTCTAGCGATCGGTCGCCCCTCTGGTAATGCCTTTTGTTTATTATTCATAAATGGTTTTGTTTTTTATTAATGAAATATTTTATTTGAATTTTAAATCAAATGATGACTTTTATGGGACGTAATTCTGATATCTATTGATGTCTCGAATGTATTATCTGATTATTAAATCCAATGCATATTAGTCTTTGTTTTGAGTCAAACCCATCACTTGTTTTATTTAATTAATTTTAATAATAATAATAATAGATTTGATATTTTTAGTCTTTTTGTTGAGAGCAATATATAGCTATCCTTTGGCTTATATTTAGCAATGAATGCCTTAAAACTCTTAATCGATTACTTGAGTCCTAATCTCAATTAAATTAAATTAGATTTTGACTAATCTTTGACTGAGTGTATTGCCGTAAGTCTTAAGCTGACACTCATATCAATCTCTTTGTGTTTGGTCTCTATAGTGGTACGACATTTAGTAATTAGGAATCCTTTCCTTCATTTAGTATTCGCTTATAATTTGTTTGATATTTATATCCATAAAATTATAGCTCAAACTAATGTTTTGCTGACATTTAATTAGTTTGAGAGTCATTTGAACTCTTATCTGTTGCCCCATCTCTGGCCCTAATTATGTCTTCAACTGACTCTAAACTCAGACTAATTATTGTTTATTGGATTTCGAATTAAATTTATTTTTAATGTTTAATAAATGAGTCAATTATTTGTATTAAAAACTATTATTTTTTGTTCCAATAGTTATAAAAACAACTCAGAGTCGAAGCCGACCCCCATTTTGTCGAACGCCAATTCCGTGTCGACGACTTGTGCGAGCGTTTTGGCGCTGACCCCAGAAGATGATTGCGTTCAATATCGAGGCAATAGTTCGAGTCATAATTCGACTCCAATCAAGTCTTCGTCGGCCATATTCGACAATTACCATCACATGAGTCGAACTCTGGCCCACTCTCTGTCTTCTTCGGCCATAACAAAGAA
Organism: Tectocepheus velatus; assembly: GCA_034700625.1. Lineage (NCBI taxonomy): Eukaryota > Metazoa > Arthropoda > Arachnida > Sarcoptiformes > Tectocepheidae > Tectocepheus > Tectocepheus velatus. The sequence continues at coordinate 69,497 of JAQIXV010000133.1, forward strand.
CCCGCGAATAGACATAAGTTGTTTCACTCTTCCGGACTCTGACTCTGAGGGCAATCACAGTCCACTCCGACCGCTCCCCAACTTTACGAACTCAGTTATGTCTAAACTGATAAAACCTGAGCCACAAAAAGAGATTCATTTGTCCGGTTCTTTGAGTGATGTGTCCAAAAGCCATCACATGACAAGTGCTTCGCAAAAGAAGCGTTTGTTAGCGAAAGCCCAACAACAGGCACACATCCAGAACCAGAAGCAGTTACCGCATATCCGAGTCGACAACTACTCATCGGTTGCCGCCAAACAAGAAATGGTTTCGAGCGAAGACGAAGACTCCCTAATGGGTCGTCTGAATCAACTGAACGCTCAGAACTATCACAACTCGATTTCCAATTCAAACAGACGTTACAACGAGTCTCTGAATGGACAGTATGTCCGTAAAGTTGAGAGCTTAGAGGGGGAAAGACTTATCAAATGTGCGGTCTCTCCAAATAGGGTATGTCTTCAATCAATAGCTTCTATTCATTGTTGAGATGCGTTGCGTTTCTCACTCACAGCCTTAACACTAAAAGTTTGACCGCAAATTCATATCATATTTGGGATATTATGCCGACCACTGAATGTGTGCCGCCTTTAGATTATTGATTATCTCTTTTGGTATCATATCAATTGTTTTTCACAAAACTGTCTCAGAATTGACTCAAATGTTTATATCATTTGATTTATTGATTGAATAATTGACTTATCGCTGAATAATGAATGAAAATGGCGTTCCTTTGCCTAAACCAATCGAAAACTGGATGTTTTTGATTACATAATATATAAGTCTTTATTTATTCGTCATTTATAATAGGGTTTTGTGTATGTCTTGATTGGAAGTCATTGCGTGACACACATTATAATTACAATTTTGTTGCTATTATTCATAGGAATAGACGACTCGTTATTCACTGAAGAACTAGTCTAATGAAACTCGTATTGAGTCGACTGTTAGTCTTCTCTCGATTTTGTCATTTTTTTGTATTACTCTATTATTATTATTAGAAAAAGCGATTCCTTTCCCAATATTTAGTTTTATTGGGTTTCGAAATAGTCTTCTCGTAAACAGCATTAAGTTTAAGCCATTATTTGACCAAAAATTAGTTTTTTCAAACTCAATGAAACCCAAAGACTAATCCATCATAAAATTGTTGGGCACTCTTTTCTATGGTTAGACTAACGCTCAGAATATATTGAGTTAAGTTAATGGAGTTTCTGTCACGAAATTAATATAAAAATTTAGTTTTTATACAGAAAAAGGTATATTGAGCTCTCAATGCGGGTAGAGTTTGGGGTAATTGAGTCTATTTTTACGGTTTGCCGCGAATTTCTATTAGAATTAAAAATAAATTTTTGTAATTAGGGTTTTGCGTCAAATCTGTTCATCAAATGTTAGGAATATATTTATTTTAATATATTAGCAAAGAGTCCATTGAATTCATTATTGTTTTTATCTGAAATGTGTTTATGCATCGCTTGAGCTCACAGTTGTCTGGCCTCTAATGTATGGGTTATTTGATAGATATTTATGGCAGATATCGATCTCTATATTCGCATTCATTTGCATCAAAACAAAAGTCTCATTAATTTCTAATTATTTTTGATAACAGAGAGTTAATGGAAGCGGTCGTTCCGTGCATTCCGGTCACCATCACGTGCCGGCAGCACATCTATCGCCCGTTCAACCGATCGCTCAGTCGCTATATTTAGGCGGCTCTTCGAATACTGACTTATACCGAGACTATTGTCATCCAACAGTATATGTGACCTCAAATCTGAGTCAACCCTATATAACACAACAGCAAAAGTATGTGATCGCACCGCACGCCACCCAACCAAGTGGTCCTTTCGCCCAAACAGTGGCCTCATTGCCGGCACCGCCGCCCGCACACGACCAGCGATACAGTTCGCGATCGACTGTTGCGGCGGCGGTCGGATACGCACCGACATCGAGCCATCCATTGCCAGCACACATACAGCAGACCCCTTCGGCGGTGGCAGCGATGCCCCTGCAGTTCGCAGGACAGCCGGTGCCGACCTATGGCTACAACATGTCGTCAATAGCATCGACCAAAGCTCCGTATCCACACTTGTATCAAATTTTTGGTGATTAACAGAACAACTAATTTATTGATTACTACTTTCGCCTCATTTTCTGGTTTAATGATTTGAATCATTCATTTCTTCAAACATTTGTTTCATTCAATTATTTTAATTATTATTTGAATCAAAAGTTATATTTCAAACACAAAACACGAGTGGTTTGACTACAGACTACTCCCTATTATCTATAATTAGTTATAATTTTTAGTTTAATTTTTTTGTTGTTTTGTAAGACAAATGTCGGATCGAATCCAATATTTGGAAACTTTAATCACTACTTCCACTACTTTTTTCAGTACTTCGAGTGTGTTCTTAGTCTATGCCTTTTCTAATTGTATTCTCAGTTTTAATTATATTTTTTTGGAAATTCCAGTCATTATTAATATTAATCAAGTCTTCAATTTATCAATTATTCGGTTATTATTTAAAAAGCACTTCACTTGGAGTGAGATTTTTGTTTGCGATTATTTTCGCTTAATTTTGATTGTATTTTGTTTTTAACCCAAAATTTATTCATAATTTAGTTATGAATCGTTTTTCGTGTCAATTGACTATATTTTCCGCTTTTCATTCATTTCGATCCCTTTTTTTGATGAATTTTTGGACTAATTTTTTAGTTTTATTTTTTTTGTATTGAAGTCATTTTTCAATACATTTTTGAATCAAATTTATTGTTATTATAATTATCTTTCGGTCATTCAATACGTTGTTTGCCTTTAGATTTGAAATCATTTGCATCTAATTTGGGTCAAAAAACGAAAAAAGTCTTATTTCGCAAAACATATGCAAACTTTATTTTAAATCAAATCTATATTTAATGACTAAAACCAAACGTTTGTTGCAATTTGTGACAGTTTTCCACGAAATTGATTATCAATTTGTTTGAGAAATATGTTTATAACCGAAACAATACTTAATTATCGAAAACTATTATTCTTTTCGTTAGAATAATGTTTTGAATTAATTGAAAGAAATTTCTTCTTTTTATCGAAAAACAAAATTCTGAGACTTTTGAAACAAAATTGACATTTCATTGAATAATTCGATGCCTATAATCATAAATAAAGAAAAATTTGTAAAAGTTTTTATCAAAAATAATGGTTTGTATTAAATCTTCAATTAATTGAAAAATACTGCTTATAGTCAGTGATTAAAAATATATACGCTTTTGAGGGCCGTTCCGATTGTTCCGACGATAAAGTGTTATATTTGGAGAAAATATTACCTTTTGTGTGATTTTTCGAAGTTTTGTTTTCTGCAAAATGTTTAATAAGTGTTCGGCTCTGACGGACACGTATTTCAAATCAGTTTTAATGATCCAAATGAGAGTTCAATGGGTTAGGGGTTTAACCACTTCTCTCAGAACATAACTACAGATTATAACCAAATTTTTGATGGTTTCTAACTTTTATCTAAATTATTGCGAAATTAAATAAATGAAAATTAATTACAAATAGAAAATAAAATACATTTAATTGATTTTTCGATAAAAAGATATTTGAAAAGAAATTTCTTTTTTGTCAGTAAATGACTATCAGCTGAAAACTGTCACAAAAAACCTATAAATAAATATAAAAAAGAATTCTTTTATTGAAATTAAGAATTTATTTTCGTTATGAACTCAAATATAGTAAAAATCGATAGTTTTTAGAAATATTTAGTCATATAATAGGCCTCACATTCAGATTCATTATAAGAATATATATTAAAAAATAATTATTCAAAACCCAATAATTTGTTTAATTCATGGAAAAAAACTTATCATTCATTAGAATTGATATTTAATCGCATTCTTATTGGATTTGATTCTGTATTAACCGTTATTATGAATATGTCTTTCGTTTATTTAATACGAAAAGACATATAAAATATATTTAATTAATTAGTTTATTATGCGGTTGAGTCTGACGGCCAGTCGGGCCAACACCGACCAAAATGGGGAAAAAGCTGACAAGAGAATCGACGCAAAAGCACTTCCGTTTGTGGGACTAACCTCATGGCCTGTCCTCCACTTATGTAGAAGTGTTTGCGACGATCTGTACATAACTTATGTTTTTAATGTTTCATAAATATTATAAATATATATAAATAGCTATAAATTCTATTAAATCAATATTTTCTCTACAAATAATCGATTTTATGATAAGTGTATAATATTATCGACTCTTCTGTCTATCATTTGTTTACAAAAAGTGTCTCTAAATCTCATTTTTCTTGAAAACCATTTCTCTCGAAAACATCTCAAAAAGTAATTTTATTTCAAATCATTATTTGATTTGATTTCTTCTGAAAACAAAAATTGAATTACACTTCAAAACAGATTTTGTAGAATCAAAATGTCTTTTACTGTAAACTCCGAAATGAATGTAATATAATTTGTTTTCTCAAAAACTTTTTCTAAGAATTCTAACGAATATTCTGTAAATACTTTCGACTAATATATTATTTCAGAGTAATTTTTGGTCGAAATTCAGAGCACAAGAAGAGTCTATTCTCTAAACTACCAGTTCTTGTGATGACTATTTGGTTATAAAATTTTGTAAATATATTGTTAGTTATCTATATATAAATATATTTAATAGTTATCTAATTAACGATAGATTTGACCAAAACTATTGGTCAGTCATCGGACGAAAGGCCCAAAACCAGAGTTTAAAAATAGACTTAGATTTTCGTCAACTCATTCGAGTATCAAATCGAAAGTCCGAACGAAAAATCAAAAGTCATTTTTTAATTGTAAATAAACTTTTTAAATGTTGTCGTTTTTAACATTAGTTACATCTAATTGTTTATAATTTTTGATTGTTTTTTAGGTATTTCAGGGTATTTCCCATTAATTATATTTATTATTATTATTATTATTATTATTATGAGAATTAATGAACGATTAGCTCATCATTTGTTATGTGAATCTATTGAACACATATTTGCGCAAAAATTTTGACTAATTTTGAAATCCATTTCAATAATAATTATATAATCGATATTCCGATGGCAGACATCTCTTTGATACCATATTTCTCTCATTTTTATTATTAATTGTCAAAACATTTTCAAAGTCACATAAAATTGATTCATAAATTTGTTTCATCTGAGAAACGAATGAATCAATTGATAGAAAAGTAATTTTTAGGGAATATTTCACAAAAAAGTTAGGAATTAATCAGTATTTTAGTGAATCGTAATAAAAAAGTTCATCTTTTGGTAAAATAGACTCAAAATTATTATTATTATTGAAATGTCGATCAATTAGTTGTCGCACATATTTAGTCCGATTAATCGATTTACTCATTGATTCAAAACATGAATTGAATTAATCAATATTGTGATCATTTTATGCACATATCTATGCTTACGATAATTATTATGATTTTTCTTCAATTTTTATATTAATTGTATTATTATTAATATTATTTAGATTTTTGTTTCACTAAACTTAAGAATAGAGGCAAACAAATGCACCAAAACTACTAAAAAACTGATAAAATATTTTCATAAAAAACATTTGGCAAACAATTATTGATAGTTATTCTCGTAATCTATTATATAAATCATTTTTTAATTTTCATTTTTAATAACCAGTTATTATACATATTATATAATTTGATTGAATTTTTGCATATTTTTTGTCACTTTTAATCCGCTTCTGTTTTCTTCCAATTAAATAATATTTGGATGTCTTTCCCTAACATTCATTTCGTAAGGTTTTTGATATTCATTTAATTTGATTCAATGTATCAAATATTGAATGCTTTTAATGGACATTCAAAACGACAGAAACGAACAAAACTATTACTCGAGAGTCGAAAGTAATGTTTGATAATTGTTTGGTATTTTTCAGCACAAAATAAAGACACAATTACTGTAAAAATCAGGAACTCCTAGTCGGGTGCAAATTATGTACAATTCAAATGAGAACTTCACTTCTCTATTGATTTCCATTCAGTTTTCAATTTTTATTTCTCAACAAAAAAATTCAAATAATAATAAAAAATGCTTTTCATATGAATTGTAAACACATTTCTTATTCACAACTGAAATATATGTTCAAAAAAATTATTTACAATTATTTTTCACAAATCGCTCCTAAAAGTTGACGAAAAAAACTTATCGATATATTAATAACATTAATGTTTATCTCTATGTCTCTAATGTGTGCCTCATTTTAGATGTTTTTTAATACTTAAATATTAGTTTAAATACACAACAAATATATATATTAATTGATATTATTATTCAAAAGCCATTTTAGAGAAATCATTTTTTTGGGAAAAACATCTCCAAAATTGTAGTTTAAATCATTAAAGACATCTCTTTTCTGAAAAATTGTTTTATTATATCTCAAAACAAAGTGTCGAAAACACCAGTGATTAGTGAAATATATATTGATTTTCAATAATAATGTATTAGAATTGAATATAATTAGAGATGTTATCAAAAATAACTTTTAATATTCGGTACAAAAAATTATTAGAAAAAAATACATAAAAATTATTTCAATGCCTTTGACTTTCAAATGCCATTTGACTTCGAAAAAGAGTTAAAATCTAAATATAATACTAATTATTAAAATTGATTATCAAATGTCTCTATAATTATGTTTTTCTCTCTTCTTATTAAATGCCTTAAAAACAATGTTTTGATTCTTTGAATTCTATTAAATAATTAATTTGAAAAACAAAACAAATATTATTTTTAAATCATTTAATCAATAATTATATTTAATTAATCTCTGAAATCGATGTGATTCTAACCTAACGCTCGTATTACTGAATATTTGCATATATTTGGTGTCTCTTAATTTTAGGGGTAGTTCTGGTATTATATTGTTTTTTGTTATTCTCTCAAAATGTGAGACCATTTCAATCGATTGTCTCCAAAATTAATGAATGAATAAAAGAAATAATTTATATTAAAATAGTAGTGAATCTTATTATCAGTGAATTAACACAATTACTGTCATTTTCAACGAATTATCACTTTATCTGTGAAAACACTTTCCTTAAGGAAAACAATTTTGTCTCAAATTCTATAGAATTCTATATAATTAATAAATACAACAAAAATAATAGTAATTGTAATTTGAATTAATATTTTTAATGTCCGAATACCTTACGAACCCCTTTTGAACTAAAGATTAAAAGAAGATAATTAAATAATAGCTACAAATATATGGCTATAAATATTAAAAGTGATTTATCTGTCCAAACATTTTTTTCTCAAAACACACAATGCTTTCCAATTATTAATATTTGTGTCTCTCTTTTTGCACAGTTATTAACTCTTAACACAAAAAACATAACTCTATTGGAGAACATGTTTTGCAGAAATACATAGAATTGTAGATAAAATTTAATTAAATGAGAAAAGTATTTAATTACTGCTATTATAATAACAATAATAGTTAGACACAAATAGAGACAAAACATTTGAATGATTTGGAAAATTGTGTCGATTTTTGTAAATAAATTTAATGAAATTATAGATTATTAACAAAAAATATATTATTGTTTTTTATATTATATTTGAGAATAATTGTGGAAAAAAGTACATAAAAAGTCTCGTTTTCTGAATGACTCGACGAAAGGTCTCTTTTATTATTTGAGAAATAGTTTATAACATAAGGAAAATGGGACTAAAAAATAGTCTTTTCTAAGCTTTTGTCTTAAAAATCAATTGTCTATTGAGTTTGTAATGACTTTTCGAATGGTAGTAATGAATGTAAATACTTTTTATTTGAATTTTAAAGGAATACTGAGTTTAATTGCATTTCATTTTATAACTACTGATAATTATGTGGGTATTCAACAAAAAACACACAAAAACTGTTTTCACTTCAATTCAAACTTTTAATCCAAAAGTTTTGTGTAATTATTGTAATGGTTTTCAAACTCATATTGAATTCAGTTTTTCAATTGAAATGGAATTTTGAAGAAAGGTTTTAATCAAAAGTAATTTTCATTGTATTCTTGATTTGAAATATTATCCCAATTAGTGATTAATTGCTATAAAACTCCACTAAATTGTTGTATAAGTGTTTACTTCCATTCGAATAATTGGTAAAACATTTCGATATTTCAAATGAAAATCTAATTTATAGTTAAATTAAATGTTTTTCAAAACACTTAATATTGTAATAACTGTAAGCCTTTTAGTGATTTTCAATGTAATGATTGACTTATCGAAAGACGGCATTCCTTTTGATTTCCTCAAATATTTTCAGAGAAAACAAAAACTATTCAAAAGTAATGATATATTTGTAATTCTAGCGATTAATTGCTCTTCAATTCTATTAATATTTGAATAAAATTTTGCGAATTTAGTCGTTGACAGCATTAAATAAGTCTATTTTATTTTGTTCTTGGTTATCATCACCAGAGCACTCATTCTTCAACGATTTATTCCGACCACTCTATCAATTCTGGTAATCAACTAATGGATCTGCAATTTCAATCTAAATGAAATGAAATGAGCAAGGGCGTATAATGAGCACTAGTTAAGTATAATGCATTTGATCATGGCATAATTGATTCAAGTTAGAGGTGACCTTCCTCTGGGAATATAGATATATATTCGCTTATTTGTCATAATAACTGTCCTTCAACTCAATTAATGATAAAATAATTTGAGATATTTTTGAAACTCTGATTCGACTGATTCGACGAAATCCCTGTTTATTCGTTGAAAATAAACTTTTGACAAAAGTTTGATTCAATTTCTATTCAGACCTCTTTTTTTGTCATTTGGTATCAAATTTTATATTAAAAATGTCTGCGAATAAAGAGTTTGAAGGGAAAGTCGTTTTAGTTACCGGTATTTCAAAAGAAATGATATTTTTATTGAAAATTTCAAAAATATATAACTTAAGGCTCGAGTTCTGGAATCGGAGAGTCGACTGCAATCAAGTTCTCAAAATTAGGCGCAAAAGTGGTAATCACGGGAAGGAATAAACATAAAATCAAAGCCGTGGCCCAAAAATGTGGTCAATTATCCGGAAACAATCAAAACGTTGATATTTTTCAATAGATTTTTCGAATAAATATATGTTTTGGTATTTATTCAGGTTTTAGAAGTTGTGGCGGATTTGAGTATAAAAGAGGACATCAATCAATTGATTGACAAAACGATATCGACTTTCGGTAGACTCGACGTATTGGTCAATAACGCGGGTATTGTCGGACAAACAGACATCGAAGACAATGATATCGAAGAGAAATTCGATCAAATTATGGACACAAATGTCAGGTCTATCGTCAGTTTGTGTCACTTAGCGGTTCCATATCTGAAACAAACGAAAGGCAATATCGTTAGCGTTTCGAGCGTTGCCTCAACTAAACCGGTCCGTAATATATCGAAAAATTATTTTAATTGAAATTTAAATGTTTTAAACCAATAGCACAACCAATTGTTTGCCTACTGTTGTGCCAAAAGTTGTGTCGATATGTTAACAAAATGTCTTTCCATCGATTTGGGCCCAAAAGGTATTCGAGTCAATGCTGTCAAGTGAGTCAAGTCATACATCAATTGCCCCTAAAGTCCATTTAAATATTGATTTATTTGAATTGATTGCAGTCCTGCTGTCATCCGGACCAATATATTTGAGGCCGGCTTTGGATTAAACGAAGAGAATGTCCAACAGATTGTATACAAAGAATGTGAGCAAAACTATCCGCTTCAGAGACCGGGAGAACCTGAAGAAGTGGCCGAAACTATTGCATTCTTAGCGTCAAAGAGGGCCTCTTTCATAAGTGGAGCCACTCTTGAAGTCGATGGCGGCTCGATGTGGACTTCCAGAGGGGTTGACCCCAAGTGACAACATTTCAATAATTAAGGGTTTTTGTGAGAAAACTAAAAACGAAATTTTATTTTATTTTCCGCTGAAATCACTCAATAATTACAACTCTAATAATATGTCATTTGATTAGTATTTTACAAATAGACTTCAATTTTAAGTATAAATAATCGATAATTAAAAATTAATTTCTAATAATCATTAGACGACTCGTCAGTAAACGACGACAAATACTTTCTTCCCTTTTCTGACTGTTTTCACAGAAAATGACAGAAAAAGAGTTCAATCAATGATTTAAATTGATTTCATGTGTTTTGAGTAATACTTTAATCCATTTCAACATTGGCTGCAATTCGTTCTTCCGAAAGGTTTCCCGAAATCGTTTGGTCTCACCATTAAATCCGACCAACTTTTCAACAAAAAGGTCAGGTCTTCAGTCATACAACAAATTATAAAACTCTTACCGAAGCGCAGTTCTGATCAAATAATTCAATAAATATAAGTTTTATGTTAAGAATAATTTAATGAATTCTTACTCTGGGGTCCACCTGAAGTCAAGTTATTCAATGGATTAGTGATTAAAAAGTTTTATCTAATTATTAAAGTAAAACAATCAAGGAACATACCTGACACATCTTCATTTAGAACGATAAAGCAGCAAGTAAAGATCATTATTTGATTAGTTTTGACCATGAACATTCAACATTTTTCAACATTCAATTGAACTAATATTTTAGTTTAAAAAAATTAGTTTTAAATAAATTAAGACAAGACTCACCATCTGTCGGACGAAATACCGGTTTATAAAAAATGAAAAATAATTTATTATTATATAATCATTGACTCAAAAGACATACCTTTCGGCCCTATGTTGAGGAAAATTTGTATCAAAGCGAAAAAAATTAGAAATTATTTTTGAAATAAATCTAAGAAATTTTGATGACTTACCAAGTTCATCTATAAGAGTGATGAAAAATTTAAGTTATAATAGGATAGGATTATAATTTTTTAAACTCACTCCTCTCTTTGCCCAGTCATTAAATGAGTTGACCTGGTCGTCTTTTGAAACTTCGATTGTTTGATCATTTTCTGAATGATAAATTTTATTTTAACTTTAAAAATATCCCTTGTTCATCCACTTATAAAATTCCAAGACCATTTAAGGTTATGTTAATCAAAAAACTTGATAATCTTCAAAAATTAACTGAACTGAACAAAACTGAAAAATAACTTACCTTTTGTTGCTTTTGTGTAATTAAACATAAGAAACAAACAAATGAATAAAATAATACTTGAAACGCATTGTATCCTGCTCGTTTTCATATTTGATTTAGATTTTTCGATAGTTTTGCTACAATTGTTGTGTAACTAAAAAGTGAAGACAACTTCAAATCAATTCTGCAATGAATGCAAAACTATTCAAACGAAAGACAGAATCGGATCCTAGAAAAAAACTGATCCCAAACTAAAATCAAAGTTATATTTATATGAATGACAGCTCAGAATCCAATCTGTTTATGATATTGAATCCAATGAAGTTCCACACAATTGGCCAAAACCCGAGTTCAGAGCTGAGCCCACGCCTCACCTGAAACTGTTTGGAACATTCATTTTAACAAAAGATATTAAATTCAATACTTTATTAATCGAGTGGCGGAACCTCTTTTAGTGTATTACATAACTTCTTATGAATATTGATATTAATATTAACTTATGTTTTGTTTCATTGTTTTATTACAATTGTATTCAACTTTTGCGCAATTCTTCAGATTATTATGTTTTGGACTTCGAGTCAATTATTTTTGTTTTAACTCAAAGTAATCGAAGAGAATCTGTTACTCAACTGTTTCTCAACTGCACCGACCCTTTAGAGTTGGTTAGACTCACACTTTGATATCTCTCAGAAAACTGTAGAAAATATTTAATTGTTTTGCGAATCAAATGAATAAATTTAGGAAATATGTTGTGATTCGCAATCAATTAATTTTGTTATCATTTAAATCCATTTTAGTCTTAAATCTGTTGGGATTTGAGAATAATTTTTCAATTTGAAAGTCATGTCCAGTATTTTATTTGTCCGTTTAATTACTAATTTCTATTCAGAACATTAATTATTGTTTTCAATTAAACATGAATTAGCTTGGTCATCAAGTTTTTATATTAAATTGATTCTAAACGATTATGTTGGATATAATTCAATAAATTATCTTGATGAAATTTTGAATGTTTGTAGGAGATTACGTTTTAAACAAGAATACTTCTAATAAAGTTCAAATTCAGTGCATTAAGTAAGTTATTTGAATTAAATAATTAATGAACTTGCTAAATTAAAATTTCAGTATTAATGATTTCGCACAAAAAGATAGTAATCGATGCGATTGTGAAAGACTTTATCACTGAAAAAGTTCCTTCACTTTATCTCAATTCAATGGATATCCGATGACCTCAACATCTCTGTCATTATGTAATCCCAACGTCTGTCGCAATAATATGTAGAAAAGCGACGAAACGCAACAAAATGATTGAATATTGGATTCAATATTTGCTGTAAGTCTTCGATTTGGTTAAAAATAACATTCAATTTATTTTCGCCGCAAATAATACTCAGGACTGCAATCGACAAACGTTTCTACTTTTCTTCACATGTATTGGCATTCAGTAAATCAATAGAAATATTAAATTAATATAAAGTATCGGATGTCAAACAATTCGTGTCTTATATCTTGTAATAAATCTAACGGACGAGAGATAACTGTTTTTCATCTTCGGATCGAATTACGGGTTTCAAAGAAATTGATTCAATTCTTTCATTTATTTCTTTGATTTGAATTTAGACGAGAATTCAAACTAAAGTGAAATCACTTCTCAGAATAAAATTGAAATTCAATTCTAAAATAAAATTTTATTTTTTAAAATTCTATTAATTTGAATCGATTTCAATCTAAAGGTCAGAGTATATTGATTATAGGGGTTTGGCTAAATTTTTCAATCAACTTGTTCAAATATTTATTTTGATTTGGAATACTTGAATGAATTATTACTAATTATTTTGAATTAATAAATTGATTAGAAATAATTTTGGTCAAGTTTCCGCCACATGTGATGTGATTACAGCAACAAAAAAATATCTAAAATATCTCTTTTATTGCGGTATTATATTTTGTTTTTGATCCTAAAGTGCTTTTAAACAAAGATTCTTAAAGTTATTATTTGAATATAAAACTTTGATTTTAATTCTTAACTTGATGACACTAGAATTTTAAATAATAAAGTAGGCAATCGATCAATTTGCCCAATTTATCCAGTTTCAATTTGAATAGAAAAAGTCCTGAATTTGTAAATAAATACCCAAACTTCAAATTCCTGCCGTTTTTTGTTTTGTTTTTTGGTTAACCTTAGAATCTTGCTGGATACAGTTTTGGAAAGCTCTTGCAATTGGGTAATTCAGAACTACTTAGTACATGAAGAATAGGCAACCGCTTGGGTCAACAATCAGAGGACTTCTGACATCGAGACGAGAGTCAAAAAATTTAATAATAACTCAAAAAAAAATTAACATAAAAATAAAAATTAATAAAAATGAATAGCGAGACAAAAATAAACGCAAAATCAATTTACATTAAATTGACCTCTCGCTCAAATCTACTTACAATCAAATCATTTTCAAAACCTATTTAACAAAAGACATCAAAATTGTGTTTTCTCTCAAAAGATCAAAATTCTTATCTAATTCTTGAAGAGTGGTCTGACTTTTGTGTCCAGAGATGACTTTGATTCGTATATTTGCTGTCAATACTCTGTTGACGGCGGGAGTCATCGGAAATGCCTTCGCAATGAAGAAACAGTTTTATCTTTCAGTTATATACTTAACTCAATCCAAACCTTCTGTTGCCGTAAATTATAAATCAAAATACAAAGAGTTTAATGAATTTTGAATATTATTTGTGCAAAAATACACTGATTTTAGGTCTTATCCTTTGAGGTGGTCTTATGTCTGGTGCTATACATCGATCTGATGATCAAAATATTCTTCAGTCAATTATTTCCAACAGAAAGAGAGGTTTGTTCTCATTATTCAGAAGTTGTGTTAATCACTAATTATGAACAGAGTCTAAGAGACAACATATGGCCCTCTCTTTTGAACTCTTGCATTATATTCGCGATATTCGGCAAAAACAGCGATTATTTGTTTTACTTTCGACTCATTTGTCTCTTCGCCGCCAAAACATTGCATTTTATGTCCGAATTAAGACTCAAATCGATGTCAGCCGTACTCCAAATGCCACGACTCTTTCATTTGAGATTTATCGGTCTTTTTTATCACAAACTATAGATTTTATCAAATAATTTACAAAAATATGCAATTTTATTGATTTTCAGGAGTTTTGTTATATATGGGAATCATAGATGTCTATCAGATAACAACTTCTCTGAAGTCTCTGAGAAAATCCGGCCTTTCCTTTGAGATACTCTACTTGTTTGAGGTATTTAATAGATTTTGTGTTTAATTAACAAAAATCGTAATTGAATTTTAGTATTCAATACTTTTTCTGAGTTTATGTCATATTTGTGGCGAATATATACTCGAATGCATCGAACAAAGCAATGGAGAGAACGGATGGGAAGAGAGAATAGTTTTCTCAAATTATTTGGAACTCATTTCCCATTCACTCAAAGCATTATTGGAAGTCATTCTTATCCGGATTTTATTTAAACTCCAGGTTTTGCCACTTTTTATGATCAGAAATACTGTCAATAATTTCAAGTATTTAACATTTGTTTTATATTCAAATCTAAAAATGATTTTTCCATTTAATCAAAAGGAAAGCCATAGAATGCGTGAAGAGAATTGTAATCTCGTGGCGCGCTATCTCTCGTTTCGATGCGTTACCAAATCCTTTAGCAGAGGATCTCCTCGAAGACAATATGTGTGCCATTTGTAGAGACCAAATCAAATCCATAGAATCGGCAAAAAAGTTGTTCTGTAGACACAAGTTTCACATCAAATGCCTTAAGGCATGGATCAGAAGACAACCACTCTGTCCCACCTGTCGGTCAGAAGTGATGGCTAACCCTCCCGTTGACGGAAATCCTGTCCAAAACAATGAAAGACAAGCAGAAGAAGTAGAGAACGACAACAATGAAGACCAGGAATAGAGTAATTCCTCACTGAAACTTCATTTTTAGACTAATATCTAAATTAAATTATTTATTTGAAAACAATTTTCGATAAAAATTTGTTTCAAATCTTTTTATATTTTAATTTGAGTTTTATTGAACTCTTATTTGTTTGATAACAAAATCAATAATTATTGGTTAAGACGTTAGATATCTATTGAATAACTGACTAAAGAGCACAACCTCTTTATGTTTATGTTTCTCAGGAGATGTTATCTCAAAATCTTTTGACATATCGTACGACAAAATGGTTACCAAAATCTCAATTTATTTTCTGATAATTTTAACTGTTTTTCCGATCAATGGCCTGAAGTTGAGTTCATTTGCACCGGACTTACAACACGATCGTTACTGTCATAACAGTGAGTACTGTCTGGTTGTATGGAACAACCACTCCGTATGCGTACCTTCCCTGCAAAACATCGACATTAAGGAGTGTCACTGTTTTCCTGACTTTAAATTCAATGATTTGAACAAAACTTGTGATCCATTTGTTTGTGAGGAAGACTTTGAGTGTCAGGAATGGGACCCAAAGCGTATTTGTCGTACCGGGAGATGTGTTTGCGATCACACTTATGAAGAGTTGGATAATAACTTTTTATGCGCTCATATCGTTTATGAGACCCCGACTTCTCTCCTATGGCTTTGGCTACTATTTGTGGTACCGATGATCGCCATTCTGTCCGTTATTTTAATGAATATATATAAGTGTCGGACGAGAGATAGGAATCGATTTCGATATTAAATAAAATTATATTTTATTTGGGTTTTTATCAAATGATTTATGAAAACAATTATTCGATTAATTATTAAAGTCTATTAATTATGGGGTTTTCACTCTTGATATCGAAGACTAAGAATAGGGGCATCACTTACTTTGATTGACAACAGGTTATTGGACTTTAGTTTTCAAATTTGATGAAAAAAAACTGTAAGACTGAATCATAAATGAGCAAATTGATCAAGTTCGGCAAAAAATGGAATATTTTCTAAACCCAACCGAAAATTATTTTCAATTTTATGCTTTCGATGGAAAAATATTTAAAATATCAGAAGTTGATGTCCTTAGCTAGGTATATTTCAAGGCCAAATATAGATTTACAGAGTCTTCTTTCTCTGATAAACATAATGTTTCCTCCAATATATCAAATCAAACGAATATTGATTTAAATGTTTCTAAAATTAATTCATTTTGAATCCCATTTGAGTTAAAATTCAAAGGCCTTCGACTTATTTCAGTCCATTTATATAAACTTTAATTTGTAATAATTTTGAGTTGAGTAAGGCCATTCTTGTCAATAAGAACCAGAAATATTCCAACTCTGTAAACATGTTTGACGATAAAATTAACTCGCTCAGAGTAAAATGAATATCCGTGAATTATGTATTTACGTCATGAAACGTTGCTTGCTCATTGCTAATAACTTGCTTATTATGCTGAATAATAGCGACAATAAAAGGGATCAACTATTTTAATAATAATGAGATTTATTGGGTTTACTATTTGTCAAATTTAAGACATTTCGACACTTTTACAGTCATTTTGTTTGCTTATTATTCATAGATATTTGTTGACTAAAGTTTATTAAATATGCTTGGTCAATATTTCAACCAAGCAAAACTAATGAAAACATTTTGTCCTGAACTCAAAATGGGTGAACATTCAATTTTGACTTGATAGAATTGGAAAAGGTAAAATGACATTCCATACATTAATGCCTTGATGATTATTAAGGTGATAATTTATTACACATTACTACACAATTCACAGAAGATTCAACAGTTGTATACTTTTAGATCAGTTTATGAGTTGAGCGGAGGCAGTGCTACTGCGCCCATATTTGTCAAACATTAATAACTGGATATTAAACACGAATTCAAAGTTTTTGGTAATATTTTTCAACTCAGATATAAAAGATAAGAACCGAAAGCAGAATGAGTTTAAAATCTTTGTGTCTTTCAGTTTGAGTGGTTGTGCTGTGAGTGGAGTCGGATATTGTCTGACAGTCTA
>JAQIXV010000134.1:0-86548 GCA_034700625.1 Tectocepheus velatus
ACGAGAAGACTTTGGACGCGTACCCGACTTATACTGATTTGGTTGAGACAAATGGGGTCTCCTCTCATGAAGTCTGTGAAAAGTATTGCAACGAAAACAAACGATTTCTGTGCCGTTCTTTTGCCTATTACTCAGCTAACGGTCAGTGCTTTATATCGGGTGACGACAGGGCCAGTGCAGAGTCGGCTGCTATTCAAAAAAGATCCGGAATCGTATATTTCGAGAGGTTGTGCTCATCAGGGCCTACAACTGGCACCACCTCTAAACTTACGAGTAGTAGTGAAAACCTGACCCCAACGGCTGCCACACATCCTTCAACCGATCCAACGGGAGGCTCTTCAAGTGACCACTCGACAAATGGTACGAGTCTGGGACCGGCCGGAAGTCCAATCACGCGATTTCCGGGTTCATTGATCCCAACCCTTCCTCCAAAAGGTAACGGCTTTTCAGCACAATTCGAACCGTTTGCACAGCCATCTCCTCCACTGCAACCCCGAACAAGTCGTCCGTCTATAGGAGGACAGCCCTTAAGAGGGCCTGACTTAACACAATTGCGAGCACTTGAGACAGATATAAATAAAGCGCACTCACAGGGAAGCCGTCCGACGCGTAAGGATTTGTTTAAGTTTTTAAATGTTTTAATGAAAACATCTCTTCATTCGCTTAAATCCCATAAATAATGAAATACTCGAAGGAATCAATTGATTACAATTCTGTTCCCTCTGTTTCCAGAGCCGTCCAAATGCGGTCCAAACGCTCGCTATTTGTTTGAAAAGGTGACCAGTTTTGAGCCAATTGGTGGACACCTCACTCTTCTTTACAGCGATCTTCAGAACCCTGGAATCGTAACGGAATGTTCGCGAAGGTGTGAGCACTCGAGTCAGTGCCGGGCGTTTGTTGTCGACTATTACCACCAGTCGTGTCACGGATTGTTTGAAAACAGTTCTGTCGGTAATCTTGATCTGAGACTATCGATGGGAAAGGACTACTTCGAGGGCTTTTGTGTTCCCAATCATATCGAGTGCAACAAATTCTGGCCCTTCGATAGAATCATAGATCAGGCGTCCATTGGGGTCACACCTCAAGACAAAATCAGATTCATCTCAAGAGGAGAGTGCAGGAAGAGATGTCTCGAAGAGAGAAAATATAAATGTTTGTCCGCCAGCTATGACTCAGCCCTCCATGAATGCAGACTCTATACTGAAGATAGAAATTCTGGGGCTTTGACTCTACTCTTCACTAAAGGAACCGATTATATGGAGAACCAGTGCGCCATTGGTTTGATTTTCTCTTAATTTGTTTTAAAAGTAATTTATAAAGTCTTTTCATTTCAGACACCATTTCTTGTAGATATCATGCGATAGAACGGGACATAAGTATAGTATCGGTGACAAAATCAGTTCGGGGAACGTCTACTTTCCATTGCGAACAGGCCTGTGATCACGAAAAGGAATTCAATTGCAGATCATATACATATCTGGACAGTCCTGATGGAAGTAACGCACCGGGAGGTAACCTCTGTCTCTTGAGTTCTGACAACCGGGCGACGAGCCATCAGGGGTCGATGCAATTCAGACCCCGAGCCCTCTATGCAGAGAAAGACTGCGTAAATATGAACCATCGGAGTCGAGTTCCGGCTACACCTCTCAATCAGCCCCCAATCCCTCCATTAATGCCCAGTTTGCCGAACATCGGTCCACCCTTTATGTCTCAACCTACAGCACCCCCACAAGCGATGCATGACTCCCCCCATAACATTATTCCTCACATTCCCGCCCATTGCGCTCCAAATGAGTTCACTTTTGAGAAGACTTTTGGCTATGATTTGCGTTACGCCCGTCGCGAGAGGGCTCCCATTCCTCCCCGACTGGGAGTTATGATCCACTGTCAGGATGAGTGCCTTCGAAGGGGCGACAGATGTAAGGCATTTGTCGTAGAATACGGACAATTGCAGAGCTGTTTCTTCTTGGATGAGTCCGCCGGAGAAAATAGAAACCAATTGAATAAAGTGGTGGACACTACTTATGTCGAGAAGATATGTCTCAGGGGTTAGTCTACTGTCACTCAAATCATTTTAATTATAAATTTCATTTGAAATCAAGAGAAGAGATGCGAAAAGATGTGGACTTTTGAGAAGATTATTGGACACACTTTGGAAGAATCGGCGGATAAAGAGATTCCGAGTGTTTTATTGCGAACTGATTGTCAAGACTTATGTCTGGCAGAGAAGTCTTTCACGTGTAGGTCCGCCACATTTGACTACAGCAAAAGGATGTGCAGATTATTCAGCGAAACGCGTCGCTCCCGTCCGATGGCATTCAAAGTCACCAATGAGTTCATCGACTACTTTGAGAACCAATGCGTTACGGGTCTGTCCTTTACATATCTCATTAGAATTTGTGGTTTAACTGTATTTTTAATTGTCAGAGCCGTCCACCTGTCAGTATAAGGACTTCCAGGACTCATTCTTCCCATATATCGATCGAATAACAAATTCATTTTCATTGGCGGACTGTCAGCGCCAGTGCGACGCCGAACGTCTGTTCCCCTGCCGTTCAGTTAATTACGAGACCTTCGCCCGCGACTGCGCCCTTTCCAGTGAAGATCAGATCACTTTAGGAATGGGTCCCAACTCTATCATTGGTCGTAGAAATTCACTTTTTAGTGAGAAAGGGAACTGTGAGCAAGGTAGGTCTAACAAAAATACATTTCATGATTTTATTTTGAACGACAAATATCTCGATTAGTGAGCGTTCAGTGCAATCAACAGGATATGGTCCTGACTCTCAACTTCGACAGTCCATTCAATGGCAGAGTTTATGCGAAGGGCAGTCCTTCGCAATGTTTTGTTGTCGGCACCGGACAGACACAGCTTCAGTTCGCCATATCTTTGGGCACTCGTTGCGGAACGAGACAAGAGGTGAGCTCTAAATAAAATGCAGTCAAATGTTAACATATTGTTTGGAAAGGGAGCCAACAATTTTGCAAATGAGGTGATAGTCCAACAGCACGCCGTCATTATGACAGACAGCGATCGGACGATTCGAGTTCTCTGTTCTTTTGAGACAAGCGATCAAACGGTGACTCTTATGAACGGCAATCAAAACGTTGGAAAACCCGCAGGAATTGATGTGACGTAAGGGAAAGACATCAATAATTTGTGTCGAAATTAATTTCAAACAATTTTATAGTTCTCTTCAAAACGCGAGGACACGACTCGAACACCCGATCGCCTCAATTGTCACGAATACAGCGCCGCCGCCGGCAGTTATGATGAGGATATTGGACAGGACTGGAAATGACGCACAACTCGTAGGACTGGGCGATGAACTTGTGCTCAGAATTGAGTTAAAAGATGAGAATTCTGCGTTTGCACTCTTCGCTCGAAATTTATATGCCCGGAGCTCTAATGGAGAGTCACTGTTCCTCATCGACAATGGCGGCTGCCCTACAGACCCCTCGATATTTCCCGCACTTCAGGTCGATATGAGGGACAGGCGATCCCTTTTCTCAACTTTTAAAGCCTTCAGATTCCCGACAACAGGAGTCGTCAACTTTGAAGTTCAGATCCGTTTCTGTCAGGAGAAGTGCGAAGCCGTCAAATGTGGTTCAGCCACAGAATCGTTCGGCAGAAGACGTAAAAGAGATACGAAAAAAATTAATGAAGACATTGAAGGGGAGGGAGAGGTGGAGGAGTTGATCAATGAGACGGAAACCTTACGACGAGACGATTCTTTGCGACCAATCCTTATCCCCAACGATGAGGCGATTCTGGCCGTAAGGAAAAGGAGTAAAGGACTCAAAAACAATGAAAACTCAACGAATCTGAACAGAAGTACTTTAATGGAGGAGACATTTAATTCTAGTTCTGAATCATTACCAGAACCTGAGCCACAAATGCAGTCCTCAAAGTCTTCCCAAATGAATGATTGGAGACTCACTCCAGAGTCGAATCAAAGAAATGCTTTTCTTTTATCTGATCCCAAGTTTGAAGAAAATAATTCTGAATCGACCGACCCTTCACTCCAATCTTTGAACCCAATCCCGAAACCTACTGTTCCCCCAATCTCTCAAACATTCAGTTCTGATCCAAATGTTGGGAACAGAATGTATGGAAGCTATGGTTACCCTTCTTTGACAGCTCAGACACATTTATCACCCCCTCCTCAGCCAACAACACGAATGCCCACACATTTGTCATATCCGAGTGAATATTATCAGAGAAATAATTGGAACCAAAATTATGGCAATCATTACAATCAAAACAATTATCCGAACCCTCACTACAACTCAGGTTATCATCCAATTAATCAAAACTTCCATCAAATGAATAGCAATCGAAGTGCTTATTGGCAGCCTTTCCCTTATCCCTACCCAACACATAGACCTCATTCATACTCAGAACCCGTCACTCCGTACCAAATGATGGGTCACTTAGAATCGCATTATCCTAACAATGCATACAATCCATATGAAGTGCCGTCCACTACACCTAAGCCTACAAAGAAGATTCGCCCACCCCTTCACCCGTCATATCTAGAGTGGGGTGAGTCACGACCTGCTCGACCACCTCCTCGACCATCGCCTCGGACTAAGATAACGGCTTCGACCGAAAGACCGCAAACACAAGAGATTCCGTTGTCTCTGACTCTTATGGTCGGGGATCAGAAGGACTCAAATATGGGTCCGAATGATAACAATTGGAGACAAAATACAAATAAAATAATACAAAAACGTAAAGACTTTCAATAACTTTAATTAAAATCAATTAAAATGTTTTGTCTTTCAACAGATGAAAGTGTCATTCAGTCTGAAGAGTGCAACGAATGTAACACAGGTTTGGCCGTCTTCTACACCGCCCTCACCGTATCGCTCATCCATATGGGTCTGGTCTGCGGCGCATACTTTTATATAACAAAATTGAAGTCATTTCGGTCTAAACTGTCAAACAATTGTGAGTTTGTGTCAGAGGATGACGTAACTCGTATCTCTCGACCAAACAGTACTTCCAATCAATCACTTAATGATAATGTCTTTTATGGCAATCGAGAGCTGGGCTTCAGGTCATCACTGCCTCCGATTAGTACTGTATTTGATTCGAGTCTTCCATAAATACATTTTAAATCATTTTAAAAATCATTTATTAAAACTTTATTTCTTAAATAATTTTGATTTTCATAACATTTTTGACTATTTATTAATAAAATCTTTACTTAAGTTTTGAAGTTTTGTTGTGTTTTTTAAAAGTTTCATTTGAATACAATTTAATAATTATTAAAAAAAATTAAAACTAAAACTATTTTTAGATTAAAATGAGTTAATCTGAAGAGGAGTTCCTATAATAAGAACTTCCTATAAATAAAACAATTACTCAATTTTTTATTTACTATCGATTTATAAATAATTAATAAATAATTGAAAGTTTGATTTCATTCAAAATTTTAAAATCAATTGGATTTGAGGTATGGCTCCAAATGATTGAGCAAACGGTCGACTTCTTTCTGTTTGATACCCAAATCTTTAGCCAAATCCTGAGCTGACGGCGCAGTCTTCGGACATATCCTATAAGAGTCTGGATTTGTGCCGTCCATGAAATCCGGTAATTGTTGGGCAGCTATGTATTGATTGATATCCTTTTTATTGACCAAATGAAGCATTTGTTGCTGTTCTTTGGGAAGCCATGTCTGGACCAATTTGAAGACATACTGAAGGACCCAGGGCAATTCGTTTACCACCACTGACTGCAATAGCGATGGATAGTAGTCTCTTAGTGTCTGAACGATAAACGAAAGCAAATCGATGTCGACATTAGTAATGCCGGCGCCGTTGCAGTCGAAGACAATGCAAACGCCTTTGTTTTCATTCTTCTCGAATCGGATGCTCTCCTTTTCGATGAGAAAAACGATGTATTTCTTGAGGAGTTCCGTCCAATCGCCGATTCTTTTGTTTGCCTTCACTTTTAAGATAATCATTTGCGCGCCGTTGAGGTCCTGTCCGTAACTGAAAATGTTTCCCATTTCGTAGTACTCCCGAGGAAATGATCTTTCGGTCATATGATTGACTCCATACTGTTTTCTCCATTTCATGGCAGTCGTCAACATTTTGAGGGCTTCCTCGACGTTACCGCTCTTTGCCTCAACATATCGACGAAGTATGAGATCATTGTTTCGAATGACATTTATGTCGGTCTCGTCGAAGAGGTCGTGACTTGTGCTGTACTGACATAAGAACCGACCCCTCAGTTCTGTCACCAAATGCTCAGAGATTTCGATGGCTTCTGTTTCCGATGGCATTCTCTTCTGAAAAGTAAACATTTTTTTCAGAAATATTTGGAAATATCTTCAAACAAATAGTTTGGAACTATTTTTACCAAAAATTAAATAACTTTTCAATGAGTTTATCACAAAATTATCACTTTTTGAAATAAGTAGATAAGTATTGAGTCAACTGAAGAATTAAATCAATTGAAAACTGAATTCTTGGCTTTCAATTCCTTTTCAATCGTAGGTCTGTTTCAATCAAATTTCAAAATTGAATCAAAGATTTCTGAAAAACTTAGACTTTATATTTGGTTATCAGAAGAGAAACCAAACCTTAGTTTTAATTCAAGGACTGTTATCATACGTTTGCGCTTTGGCTCAGAATAAATTGGTATTTAATTAAATTAATCAAATGAGACATTTAATTAGGAGTCGACTATTCTGTACATCTGATTGGTATACAACTGATTGGATCGAGTTTTATGACTCACAATATATCATATTTTGTTAGTAATACTTGTTATGATCACTGATGACGAGCAATAGGAAAGGCTAACTTTTGATGAGTATACAAAATAACATTGCTCTTTGCATTGCTCAGATTCTAAATGAGTGTGAGCAACAGGTTTGGGCAAACCTTGCAATTTCTTCTCGCAATGCAATCTCTGACTTAATAGATGAGGAAAAATACCCTAAAAGTCATTATAATTATGTTTGGATCGAGTATTGACTTTCATTTCAATTACAGATCACATACTTTTAGTGATGAAAAAAAAAATAATTCAGATTTTATTCACAGGCGTCACATAAATAATTAGGTGGAAAAATTGTGAAAATAAGTATAAACATGGAAAGTTTTCTTTATCTCCAAAGATTTAAACAACTGTCAATTTCAGTGATTAACAAAATAAACAAATAATTGTTTTTTGAAATTTTGTTTGACTCGAAAATTCTGGAAATAAATTGTTATCTCATTTGAACTGATTTTATGTCACAATCTGAAGAATATTCCAAACATATGAGAGCACAGAATGAGTAGAGTTTAAGCAGTATTTGAGTTGAAGTAAATCTCAAAGATATGAATGAACTGAATACAAGTTTATTTGAATTTCTTTATATCAGATTTTGTGCTTAAAATAAATTATGAGATTTTCACTTCAATTATGAAAATTTTTAATCTAAACATTAGTTTAAAATATTTATGAGTTTAATCTGATTTTCATAAAAATTAATGTATTATTTAATTTTGGAACGACTAGACAACTTCTAGGACAAATGAACTTGTTGATGTCACGTATAAATAAACTTGAATTACGTTAAATTGTTAATTATTTTTTGAATAATTCAAATCAAATGAAAGTAAATAAAATGAAAAAAACAATTTTCAAGACCTTCGGTATAATCCAAACGAAATTCAAACACAAATAGAAATCAAATGATTTTTAACGAGAATTTTAATCAAAACTCAAACAAAAGTGAAATCTTTGCGAACAATAAACTGAAGACATTGAAAGTCTTATTCAAAGTTATTCAAAGCTATTTATAACCTGCAAACCCATCGCCGACCTGATCGACCTGTTCTACGCCCTGAGCGTTCGACCCCCTCGACCCCCAAACTATTGACGTTCTGAAGGGAAAGCAAAAAACGTTTTGCATTTCCAGTTATTAATAGGTGGCTATTATTTGGGTCAGAGACCTATCCGTCAATTTTGTATGAATAACCTTCTCATCCGTTTCGCTATTTTTTTAGAACAGAGTTATGAAAAGATTTTGACAATTGATTAGAATTATAAGCGGAATAACATTTCAAGGATACAATTATAGCAAATAATTCATAAAACAATTTTTTTTGCAATTCTCTGACAAATTAATTTATGAACCTCTCAATGGATTTCACATCAATTGAAACATAGATTTTAATCATTTGAATCATCGACTAAAAAAATTGTTGACAAATAAACTATTGACTGAATTTTTAACGTAATGTTAAGTAATAAATATTTATAAAAAGTTTGACCCTTTAATTGGCTGAAGAGTCAGATCTGCTAAAAAAAATTGATGCGATATTATCACTTCAAATGTGCTATTTTTTCTTGAGTTCAAAATTCAAAGTCAAAAAATATATTCAAAGTTCTAAACACTCAAACACTTGATATTCGGAAACAGAGTTAGGGTTGTGCTAACACTTCACCAGATCTATGGCTCATGTGCTGTCCTCTCAGTATATAAAACTTGATTGAGATTCCAATCACTGACTATTTTGGTCGAAATTTTCTATTTTTTTGAAAAAAAAGTATTTAAAAACTTTGAAACCAAATGAATAAGTTTTATATCAAAAGCAGTTTTGAGTTAAGCGTTCATTAAATGAGAAAATCAACAAAAAATAAACTCATCTAAAGTTTCCTCGAGAGTTCATCTTTAGGTTATCAACCAATTGCAGCACTTCTTCATAACTCAAGGACTGTATTTTGTATTTGTTTTTCATTGAATTTCAATAATTGTTGTCATTTTAGTCAATAATTAATTATAAAAGTAGTGATT
The DNA here is from genome assembly GCA_034700625.1 of Tectocepheus velatus. Classification (NCBI taxonomy): domain Eukaryota; kingdom Metazoa; phylum Arthropoda; class Arachnida; order Sarcoptiformes; family Tectocepheidae; genus Tectocepheus; species Tectocepheus velatus. The sequence continues at coordinate 8,802 of JAQIXV010000134.1, forward strand.
AATTTGCAATACTATCGAATAATTTCTCAATTATTTCAATTGATTTTTTTTAATCAAAGATAAGTTTATAAAAGACTGTAATTCTTATCTTTTTATGTTTGAAAACTTTATATGAATTTTAAGGATTCACTCATTTGTGAAGTTATCAAACATTGAATAAAATCGCTGAAAGTGTTATAAAAAAATAAAATGAGTGATAAAAATGAAACGACAACTATAGCCGTCGATGTCGGCAGTGGTAGTGTTCGGGTGTCTCTCATCAGATTCAATGATGGACTCCTCGACGGACACCCTTTGGCTAATTTCAAGAAAGAGATAACTGTTTACAACCCAATACCCGATGTCTACGAACAGAATACCGATGAGATCTGGTCTGGACTTTGCGAATGTCTTCAGGTATTCATTGGGTTTTGATTTGTATTTTCAAAAATATTAAACAATTATTTAATTAAATGATAGAAATGTTTGGAGACTTCAAAACTGGATTACAAACAGATTTGTGGCATTTCTTTTTCTGCCACCTGTTCTCTAGTGGTCATCGACAAGAAGTAAGTCCTGACTATAATTGAATCAATTATTTCTGATGTTTTATACCATTTGATTGATTAGTAAGCAAGGTAATGATGTGATAATGTGGATGGACCACAGAGCTATCAAAGAGGCCACATATATCACTAATTCCAAGGTATTTCTTATTTAGTATTACCGAGAATTGCAAACAATAATTAATTGTCTGATAATTGAAAAGAACGCTGTTTTGGAGCAAATGGGGGGCAAATGTTCCCCAGAGTTCTCTTTGGCTAAACTCTTGTGGTTGAACCGCAACCAAAGGCAACGGTTTAATGAGGCCATCGGTTTCATGGAGTTACCCGATTGGTTGGCCTGGAAGTGCTCTAACCTCACACCAAAAGATTATCCCCGATCTGTATGCAGTGTTGTCTGCAAATGGGGTTACGACGCGTTCAACAAGAGATGGAGGGACGACCTCTTCTCACTTATCGGAATGGATGAGTTCGTTAAAGACAAGTCAAGAATCGGAGGTATTTTTCAATTAAAACTGTTTTTCAGTATTTTTAGAACTATTTAATCAATTTTAATGAATTCAAAGTTCAAATCGTGTCCTGAATTTCATTTCAATTCAATTAATAGCAAATAATTTGAATTATCTTTAATTTATTTTTTCGAGCGATAAGTCTTACGTTAATCTCTTTTGAGACTCAAAACCAAATATAAACTCAAGTTTCCTATCGGTTACTGATTTTGATGGAAGAGATGACTCAGAAATTCATGAAATGAATAATTTTTTTCAAAACTAATAATTTGATGGCATTTAAACCCCAATAGAAAAGATAGTATTACCCGGAACACATATCGGGTATGTCAGCAAAAAAGTTGCCAAAGATTTTGGTTTCATCAAAGACTTGAATGAAGTAAAAGAGGAGACAATCCCGATATCGATCGCCAGTCCTCTGATCGACGCTCACGCGGGGGTCCTATCGATGCTTATGTTCTCTCATGAATTGAAAGACGTTGAGGACCAGCACCTGGACAACGACAACATGTTTTGCATGATTAGCGGCACTTCCACTTGCGATATGATATCAACCCATAAGAGATACTTCACAGAAGGTGTTTGGGGGCCATACTATGACGCCATATTCCCGGGTTATTGGGTGAGAGAGGCCGGACAGAGCACTACCGGAATACTTGTCGAACATATCATTAAACAGAATCCGGAATATTATGAGGAATATAGAGACAAACCAATGCATGAAATCATCAAACAATTGAACGCAAAGATTATGACAAAGCCTTATATGAATCGACTTAATGTCAATCCATGTTTTCACGGCTCAAGACTTTTGGCAAATTATAGTCTAAAAGGTTTGCAGTCATTAATCGTTTTTTTTTCTTCAGAAAATTTATGAGTTTTTAGTTTGAAATTAACCCTTAATTTGAATTTTATCTTCAAATCACACATATTTTAAAACTTTTTTATGTATTCGCATATCATTTGAGGACTCGTTTCAAAACTGCTTTTTTATCTCAACTCTTGTCAAATATATTTCAGATAATTATCGAAAATAATTAATTTTAATGTTTTTTGAATGCGATTAACAAATTCAAAGATGATTTCAAAACCCAATAATTCACTTTAAGGCGGTATTTATGGCCTAACTATGGAGGGAAGCAGTCTTTTGGACAGTTATCACGCTATTGTCGAAGCACTGGCCTATGAGTCAAAATATATTTTGGATGAACTCAGGTCTCAATAATCGTTTAATCATAAAAATTGATATCAATTCTTATCGTTTGTATCTTTCATTCAATAGAATCCCTGAACTGAAAAAAGTTTTGGTTAGCGGAGGGTTAGCTAAGAATGACCTCTATATGCAAGTCATGGCTGATGTCCTCAATACAGAAGTGATAACCTTTTCTATGGGAGAGGCAGACCTTATGCTCGTCGGCGCCGCTCTTCTGGCCTTACATTCAGTGACCAAAACTGAGTTAAATAAAAAGATCGCAAAATATCCTAAATTAGAGGCAAAACGATACAAACCGACCCCAGAATTGCAAGAGTCAGTAGTCTTTTAAATAATTCAATTAATTTAAATAATAATTAATTGTGTCCTAAAACACAGGTATCACGAATTGAAGTACCGGTGCTTTAGAGAGATGTTGGAGAGTAACACAAAAATCGAGGAAATTATGAAACGAATCAAATTTAATAACAATACTAACCATTAATTCATTGAATTTTAGAGAATTTTTTAATGAAATTATTTTAAGGATTTTATTTTTATAACTAAAATAATTTGAGTTTAAGTCCAATTATTTGCACTATTTTTGTATTTTTTTGATAATTAAATGAAAATATTCTTACCTTTGGTTTCAATGGATTTGAGTCTCAAATGATTTTTGTTTGAATTAAAACATTTGAATTCAATGACAAAACAGGTGTTAATTATGTTTTCAACAGTTTATTGTATGAACTTATTTGACATACGGTTCGGATTTAGTTTTAAAACAAGTTTTAATGAATTAATCGATTGATAGATAAATATTTAGATTTCAGACCAAAAGATATTTCTATTAATTTAACTAAAATTGTAATAAATTTTATTATTCTTTAGAGTATTGTCTCCAGAGATGGCCTCTAATATGGAAAAGGATTTCCATTAATTAACTGCAGTCCGGAACTGATGTTTAATTAACTAAAAGTGGAATATATTTTGTTAATTGAAATGTTTAACGCCTTTCAGCTCTTTATATACTGTTTCTGATGCTTAAAGTCATTAAACAATTGTCAATAATTCAAAACACAAATCAAGACATGAAATGCATTTATTCCGATGTCTTTCATATCCTTTAGTTATATCTTTTATTTTTTTATTCGGGATTTTTTGGTTCAAAAACTCTAAAATAATATTCAGTTTATGACTAAATATAAATCAGAAATCCTTTACTGGAGTCACGAATAAATGATTTAACATTTAATGAATGCCATTGAGTGAGGAATAACTGGAAGACAAAGATTACAATTTCAATAATTCATTGTTTATCACGAATTTGTTACTCGATTTTGGAAATTATTTCATCTTTTTTTTCGGAGACTCCAATCGATGGGACATTTATTTTCTATAAAATTGATGTAAAATCTTCTTTTTTTTGAGTGAGTGCTGGAAAAGAGAGAAAAACTGATGAATTATTTATTGAAAACTGATATCAAGAAACACTATACCATCGATTCCTAACTGTTATACAATACGACACTTTACTACTATTTTCGGTCCGGTCTCTCGTTATATTGGATGTGTTGAAGACTAACAAATCCTGACTTCTAAGTGCTCTCCACTTATCACAAGTTGTAGTCTTTACTAATTTATATTTTGTTTCATTTGAACCAATTTTGTATTTTAGTGAACGCATTGTTCGTTCACTTGTTCTCCACTAATGTCTGTCAGAACAGGAAATTATTCAACAAATAGAAAGTCCAGAATATTCTGTCCATTAATCTGAAGCCAAAAACAAAACTAATAATTATGTTATCGAAACACTAATGCTGTGATTATTTGTTAATTATTTGTGATTTCATTAATTATTTATTTCTTTTTATTTCATAGTTTTCTTCGAAATAATTTCATTTACTTTTATTATCCCTTTTGTGGTATATTTCTTAGAAATAGATTTAAGTACCAAAAAGAACATCAGATTTATTTGAAATATCAAATTATGAACAAGGAAAATGACCCATCTTAACATTTGATTAATTTGATTAAGCTATTAATTTATGTCAAACTAATTTATGGTTTAGAATTTTTTTAATAATTAGTTTCTTATATGAGAATCGAGCAAATACTGAAAGATAAATGTTACCATGTTTATGTGTATCTGATCAAGGTCTATTGTTAAATAAAGTTTGAAGTTTTGAAACTTTAAAAGTTTGAGGAATTTCTTCCCAATTAAAGATGAAATTTGATGTTTGAGTTGAACTATGGCTCAAATCTGGACTTTTGTTTGATTTTAAGTTTCAAACTATAATTTGAAATAAAGGGACAAATTGTTTGACTATTTTTATGATCATTAAATCCCAGACAAACCTGAATCGGTCACGACTTGGGAATCACCGAAAAGTATGATTTAATTTATAAGTATTCAAATGTTTGTTAAATAAAAATTAATTATATCTTCCCTTATATTATGTCTTACATCGAATCAAATCATGAATTTATTTTCAGATCTGAACAAAAAGTTAATCAAATAATTTATAATTTTTTTTGGGTTCAGAATCTCAACTTCAGTCTCAATGTGTGTCTGATTGCCTTTTTGTCATATTTTTCGGTCATTTTATTTGAAAAATATCCACTAATTTGTGGTCAAAATCTGAGAGTTTGTTGTGACTGTGAGCGAGGACTAAATTTTTGTTTTTTATTCGTTAAAACTTTTTGTCTCTAAATCTAATTCTTGGAAACAATGAAACAAAAAGTAAGTCTTCAGTGAGAATGACGTCAAACGATTGACAGTCGATAAATGTTTTAATGAGTATAAACGGGACTCAATTTGATCTGAAATTGTCTGAAATCAAACCCAAATCAAAGCCAATACACAATAATTATCAATTAAACCGCAAAACATTGGATCCTTTGCTGGACTAATATGAGAGCAAATGGTGAGCCACCGATCGATAGACTCTTCGCTTCATTTATTCTATTCTTTTCTCTTTTCGGTAGACTTTTGGTCATTATTTTTGACAAAAAGGATTTTGGCCTAAATTACCCGCAAATGACTTTAATCATAAACTAATGTCGTGTCCACTAAATGGCTAAAATTATTGAGATTGAGATCACACATAAAGTAATCTTGGCAAAAATGGACCAGTGAGCTCTTGGTCCATTCACATTAAGCTTTGATTTATGTTTTGTTTGATTAAAAATGTGGAAAAAATAGACCGAAAATTGAGTCAAACAATTGTATTCAATAATCCCATAACTGAATGAAATGTTTGTTAGTTTTGAACTTTTATTTGAAAATTTCTTAAGACTTTTATTAGAAAATAACGGAATTCACACCAAATATTGACTTACATTCGTGTTTGTAATGCAATCATTTGTCAGCCAATTAGATATCAATCATATTTATGTTAGACATAAAGCCGTCGTTTTGTAAATAAATAATTCTGAACATAAGTCTCGACAAAAATATAGAGACAATAATGTGTTTGGTATGCCTTCAAGAGTTTGTGACTCCAAACAAATCGTTCGACTAATATATGATATATTAAACTCGAAGTCAAAAAGAAAAAAGTCTTTGCTTTTAGTCGTTTGCAATACTTTTCAGCCGAAAAGAAATATCGATTTTTTCTGTTGGAAGGTATACCTTGTCTTGCGCTCCGGCACTGCACTACTGTCTGCTGCTGTTAATGTGTATATGTGTTGGCTCTGCGCACACCTCCCGACCGCATATATTGAACATTCGGTCTTACATTTCGGGGATGAGCTGAACGCTGAAAGACGAGTGAGCGGTACTCCAGCCGACTGTCTCTCTGTCTCAGCTCTGACTGACTTTCTATTCACACAACTATTAACTGAACTGAAAATTCAACTGAAATTTAATGGTATCGTCACTACTGTTGCGCTACACGTTATGTAGTTTTACTTCAGAATCTAGTCTTGAGTTGAGTTGTGCTCAAAGTTTTTGTTTGCCGTAAAAGAATTATTGCACTCTTTTATCGCTTTTAATGATTTATTATTAAACAGTGTTTACATTCTTATGAACTCAAATAAACTTTTGCTTCAAATCATTTTAATTGTTTTGAAAGCAATTCCTCTTTAAATACAAAAACAAATTTTCAAATTAGACTCTCATTGAAGAAAATGTAAGTAATTATTGTTTGCCTTTTGTTTCGCTTTTCTCTCTATTCCTAAACATAATTAAGAATCCGTTTCATCCGTTGATTGAAATTCAAAAGAGTTTTTGCTTTGTTTTTAATAAACGTTTTTCCACTGAAATTGTTTTTAATTCTTATAAAATATCTTCAAATTAATTAAATTTTCAAATAATATAAATCAAGTTCTGGTGTTGAGGTCTGTACCCAAAAGCAAGTATTGACTGAATTGTCAATTAATTTCCGATCGGATGTCAATTTCATTCCGTCTCTCATCTCAAATATAGAGTGAATTGAGTAAACAAAATGTGTTTATCAAAAAACAAGTTTAATTTAATGGAAAGACTGCTATTTAATGATTCATTTGAAGCCAATCGCCTCTGAATTTAGTGAACCAAATATCAAACAAAAGCATAATTTTCTGATTACTTGCGATATATTGTTAGATAAGAGTCTTAGAAATTATTTGGGAAAACATATTTGAGATAATCTTTTTGTTTCTTTTGCTTTAAGCGATTTCACTGAAAAGATAATTCTTATGATTGTTATTATTGCCCGCAATTAATATAATTGAGTAGCACTGGTCTCACTGCACAGTTAAGAACACGTGGCTAACATTAAGACGTATTCCTGGATAATTTAATTAATATTTTCATCCATCAAATAAAGCCTAACCAATGAGCAAGGGTATTTATTGAGATGACATAACAATTCATTGCTCAGAAAAAGTCAAACCGAGTGTTGGCTCTGGTCTTAGCTCTGGTGTCAAAATCTTTTGTCAATTTTTCAAAAAGAGTTTATTTTTTTCTCAAAAAAATATTCTGATTCATGAGATAACATATATTTGATGGAAATTCTTGGAATTCTTCGGAGACTTTGTATTGAATTCTCTGAATTAGATTTGAAAGAAGTCTTTCGTTTCTCAATATTATGCAAATCAATGGAATATTATTACAGAAAGTTATAAATCATTTAAAGTTAACTATCGTTTCAATCGTTAGAACTTTTAGTGGAAATTAAATTTTTAATAATAAAAACAAAATTCAATTCATTCTCAACAGAATTGTTACAAATTTACATAATTTTATTCAATCCAAAGGAAACCTAAATTTAGTGAAAATAAATAACATTAATTGAGCTTGCTCACAATCATTTACAGAGAACTATACGAATTGATTCCGATTACAATAAATTAATTTTCAGACAGAATTTCCTGAAAAACGTTATCAAAAGTTCAAATAATCATTATGAACATGGTTATTGTTTCTAGAACATTACAATTTGTATGAGACCCTGACTTGTTTTGAATTCTGCAAACGTTGCGTCAGAATCCCAGTTCACTTTTGAATATTCATTGAAGAAATGGTAATATTGAACCAAAAGTTAATTAACATTTAGATTGTTTGCATAATTTACAAGATATTTATGGCTTAAATATATTTCTCATTAAATGAATTGAGAGAAAAACGACCAAAAATTTTTGATCTGAAAATTTGATTACCGTTTGGGGAATATTCCCCGAAACAGAAAAATAGACATTTGCTTAACAAAAGACAAATAATTTTGTTTACAATCGTTGGCTATCTTTTGGGTATTTCTCGAAACAATTGTTCGGAAATTTAAATTTTGTGCACACATTCAGAATCTGTTGAATTTAGTGCCTATTCTGTGCTCAAAAATTAAATTAATGTCACATTTGCCTCATCCCTATCACAAAGGTTTTTATAATTCAAGTAAAGATTTGTTAATAATTTACGAGAGTTTAGCGAATAATTGCCGAATAAACTAAATGTTTGATAACTTTAGTGTCAATTATTTTAATCTGATTTACATTTAGTCATAACGTTTTTTGTATAGAATGACTACAAATGGAAATCCATTGAAATCATTATTACTTTTATGTCATTCTATTAAATAATCTCTTGAGAGCTCAGATTTACTTCAATTCAACTCTTATTTCTCATTCATTTCAAATCAATTTTAATGTTTTCAAATGTTTGTGAAGTCTATCGAATCGTATTTTAGATGAACTCACGTCTACTTCAAATATTTTGTTTTTTTGAATACATTAGTAAAATGACTGAAGTATTCAAACAGTATTAAAGAGAAAGCACTCAATTCTTCATCTTTTTTAAGGAATAAATAGTAGAAAACGCCCACAAATTCAACTGATGATCATTTTTGTGAAGAAAAACAAAATATAATAGACTTTAATAAAAAAAACATTTTTTTAATAAATTAGTAAAAAAATAAAAGAAGTGTCAGAAAAGTGTATCGAAAACAACTAAAAAATCTTTTGTAAAGTTTATCCGAAAGTCGTTTGGAAACCATTTTTAATGATTTTCTAGTGTTTTGTAATAAAAATAAATTCAATTATCAAAAAATGTTTTGTCAAACAAAAAGTCTATTCAGAGAGGAATCACTTAAAACAGAACCAATCGGTTGGCTCTCAAATATTTTGCCTTAATTTCAAAGTTAAACTCTCGAGGGATAGCCATCGATGTGCTCGACATCGAGTGCATATCCGCCAGCAATCGGTGGCCAATATTCTGTTCTTCTATTTATTTGTAGGAATAGTTTTCACATATATGGGTATACTTACAAACAAAACGTATTCTGTGTTCAGTTTATTCGTGAAATTCTTTCTCAATATTAAAAGAATTCTTTACTCTATTGTCGATCTTTGCTATCAATTGTGATATCAGTGGATCCCTTGAGGAGGTATTTCCAACAGAACTAATACAAAGCCCTATCGACTAATTTTCCGCAAATTTAATAAAATATAATTAGTTTTCGATTATCAACTCATTATCATTGGATACCACTTCTTATGGTTTGGTTCCATATCATTGAGACTCGTATTAAATGACAAAAAAACATTAGTTTAATATCTATTTTACTTTTAATAGATGTGAATAAATCCAACGAAATTGAGGCAAATATTTCACATTTAATATAAATATCCCTAAAATATAATGAAATAAATGTTTATTTGTTCTGAAATTCCCTCCAATTTAATGGAATTTATTATTTATTTGATTTCTCGAAATAAAAACCAAATTAAACTTTTTGTTTAGTAAATGAATTATAACTCACTCTTATTTATTGATAAACCAAGATCAATTAAGGACTATATTTAGCGACTGGTAGTGTTATTGTTGACTATTGGCTGAACAAAAAAAGAGCTCTCGTCTCATCTCAACTCATCTCATCTCAAATGAATTAAAAGTTTGATTTCCAAGAGTGAAGTCAAGTCTCGTTTCAAATTACACTCTACTGTCGTTCGCCTTAAGAAGTATTGATTTGAACTAAAATTAGTTTTTCCAGAAATTTGATAATTCCTGAAGACTTTTGTGGAAAAGTTTAGAATTAATGAAATTTTTCAGACATTTCTTTAAATCTCTTTAAATTTAATTTTCTCTTTTCTGACGCTTTATTTCTCTCATTCTTCATAAAAAATGTCAAATATTTTGTCATTTATTTCAAAATCTCTGAAAATAATTTTCGTGAATCAAAACTAAAACATAATTTTCAATTTATGTTCTCATTAGCAACTGAGATGACCAAGCTTATGCCAAATAAGATAGAGCTGAGCCTCGAGCACAGAATCTATTCTTTTTTTTATGATTGGTTCTGTGCATCGCTCGGGTATACTGTTTTCTGGATGGAATGGAAATCCTTTTATATGTATTCACGAAATGTATAAAGAGATTGAATTATTTGCTGAGAATTCAGTTGAAAATTACATGAAATAAATTTTAAACGAAAACTCAAAGACGAAAAAGATTTGAATTCAATAAATATGGAAATTGAACTCAAAATTTTCGACAATATTAAAGTCAGAAAATTCCTTTCCTGACAAAACCAAGATTATTGAGAAATACATTTCAACGTCAAAACAAAATTCTACTCAAAGATCTAATGAACCGAAAAATGATTTACAGAAATGAGAAAAAACAAAATATTTTTCTATAAAAATAAGTTGAGCCCTAAGTTTTCCCCAAATGTAAAACAGTAGATAAAGCACCTAGGTTATGTAAATGTATATCTTCAACATAAGAAACAAAATGAATATAAAAAAGTTGATATATTTTAGAAATTATTTTTTACAAAAACACGAATATATCTATAGTTAAGTCTATAGTTTAGTAAACGATATAACAATTTGTTGGTTACATAAGATTTTCGTTGACTAATTTCATAGGAAAAACATTGGCTTTTATTCACTACTAATGGAAAGTGAGACCAAAAGTGTTAAGCGATAGCTTCTGTCGGAAACTTATTTGCTATAAAAAGGTCTGTTTTTCATCTTATCTATGGTTCGCTCCACTAATTAATTAGACAAATGAATCGATAATTCTTATATAAAATCATGTAATTCACGCACTCCTAACACTCCTAACATTTACGGTCATTGAAGCCATCGATTGGATGGGCTTTTCTATGAAAGTCCTTCATTTCGGTGGTGACTCTCATTTATATTTTCATTTAAAAACACTATTATTATGATTACTATCATTAGTCTGGACTGAAAACAGCGATATCTGAGCCAAGAATTGAATCGCAAGCCATTAATTTTTATCATTGAAATTATTTTCAAAGCCCTTTGTATTAAACATTTAGTTACAAAACAATTGGTCGACAACTCATCAAAGTCTTTGTCAAAACAGAAACCAAATTAAGAGAAAAAATAATTTGTTTTTGATATTAGTTTTAATAGTATTTCAATTGTTTGCGAAGTAATAAAAGGATTTTATGCCAAAATAGCTTCACTTGAATTTTGGCCAAACGTTTAGATTTTGTTGAATACTAAGTGTTTGTGCGTTCCATCGATCACAGAGTTATCTGAAGCCAATACCAAAGGATCCGTCATTTTCTGTCACATTCTCTGCGATTGACAATCGGCTAACAAATTGGCAAATATTTGCCACAAATCATGAGTTCATTTCTGGTGGTATTCCTCACAAAATCTATTCCACTCATCGACTAATGAATAACAAAATTTTTATTCCGAAAAACATCAGAGAATTCTGTTCTATATTTCATTTGAAGCGTTTCATAATTTTGCAATTTTTCATCCATTGATAGTCTGATTAGAAAATCAATCAAAAAGTGATTAATTATTTTAATAGTGAATCAGATATTTTGGGATTTACTCCAAATCAATCATTTCTAAAATGTTTTTGAAAATAACTATTGATCTGATTCTCAGAGATTTATCTCTATTTTGATTATTTGTGTCATTTATTATTCAATGAGTTCTTTGTTTTCTTTAAAACAATTTTAATCAAATAAAATATAAATATTATCTTTTTTATGATTCCGTAATAAAATTCAAGCAATAGTTTATCATAAAATTCATTGAATAAATGGATTTGAATCCGAAAAAAGCAAAACTCTTATTGAGTTATACAACGAATATAAACTCAATTCATGTGATTCCTAAAAACAGATAATAAGTTTCACTATTTTTCTCCAAAACAAGATTTAAAAACTCAAAAACTAAAGAAAAACATAAAATCAGATAAAATATAAGTAAAACTTATATTTGTTTTTTACGTAAAGTAATCAAAATATTGTGGACTCATTTTTATTCATTGAGATCAGTGCCAAGAAAATCGTTTTATTATATTCTCAATAAAAAAGTTTCTTTTCCTAAAAAAAAGACTCATTAGTGTCGAGGCATTAAACGATGGTTTCTTGAAATTATTTTTTATCCATTAATGAAATTCTTTCCGAAAGTCTATTGAATTAATGAGAAGATAGTCTGCGACTGATCTCTGGTACAGTTCCAGTCGATCGCATTATTCAATATTTGATGATTATTGCCATAACAAGTGCTCTATTGGTCTGTTATTTCTCAGATCACTTCCAAATTGAATCCAAAAATAAGTTTTTGTTGTTTTCAATAATAAATGTTTTATTACTATAAATCCAATACTGTTTACTGTTTACTATAAATCAATAATTAAAGCGATATATAATTTATTTTATAAAACAACCGATAATGATGTTATTATAAGTAAAAATTGTTGCAGTGTGCAAGATTATATGCTGTTCTTTTAGTTCCTATATCCTAAATAATGAGCTTGATCATATCAAAATACACGATTCGTTATTCAGACTCCAATCTTCAATGAATTAAAATTATATGATTTCTGTAAATATGCTCTGAGTTATCGATTGGGGACTCGACTCGACTGAGGACGACATCCAACTAATCATGAGTTTAGTTATTCACTGGAATTCAAAGAGAGTTGGGATTACATTCATTTCCGAAAAGCCTTTTACTCGGAAGAAATTATTTGTCAATCAATGAAACGATAGAAACATTTGCATATGAATTGAGTTATAATGAGTTCAACGATAAAACATTCAAACAATTTCTTGCAAACAAATAAATTGGTTTTTTTCAAAAATTCAGCTCAAATTTCTAATCTGTTTGACATAATTCGTTTATTTAATAAAATATCTTGTTCGTTTAGAGATTGAATCATGGTTGGATTATACAATTCCATGAAATGAATCTTTTTTTTGAAGATTTTAAGCCTTTATTATATGATTTCAAATAAGAAATTAATTGAATTGATTTTATGCACAAAATTATTCACTAATAATAAGGAAAAGGATTTAAAATTGTTTGAAAGTCGACTCAAATTGAATTTAAGGGAAATTTTAATCATATAGTCTTCTCATTGTTTGAAAGTTAATAATAATATTTGGAAATCCCATCAAAATTTAATTACAACTTAAGACCATAATAATAGACAAACACATGTTATGCACTCAAAAAAATAGTTGACTTTTCTGTGACTTTTGTGTCTATTTTGTGTCGAATAATCTTTTCAATAGTGAATAGAATATAATAGAATATAATATCAGAAATGATATTAAATATAAGGAGTTTTGTGTTTGACTACAATTTCTTGTTATTTATGTCTTTTGTTAGTCTTTTGCTACAAATGAAAGAAAATGCGAGAAATGATTAGTAGTTCAGTATATCAGCACCGGATTAATAGAAGGTATTTATTTGATGATAGCGACCCTTTTTGCTCATCAATTATTCCCTTTTTTAATATAACCCACATTTCAGTGGTCTGTCATCAGATCGATGAGCGAACAGAAGAAACAAATCATTTCAAATCAAATCAAATGAAACATTAATTTTGGTTTTGATTTTTAAATCAGAATCTCAATGAAAATTGAATTCAATTTGTGAGTGAAATGCCATTAAAATCAACTCTGAAATGAAAAGCACATAATCTGTGGAACAGAATCGATTCAATAGGGAGTCGAATGTGGTTTTCATTATACATAAGAGTTGTTCACAATATTCACATAATATTCAAACTTTATTTCAATGCTTTTGAATACATCCCAACCATTGAATAGTTGTGTAAATTTTTGCTCTCATTGTTTGCTTTGCATTACTTTCACTTAAGACTCACTCTTCGCACTAAAAAGCCGAACATTATTCACAGTTTAATAACTCTGAGACTCCGTCTCTAAAGGAGATGAGAAAACATCGTAAAAATGGATAAGTTTTAGTAAAAATTTTAGTATAGCTTTAAGAAGAGCGGCGTCTGAATGAAAAAGAAACAAAATTATGAAAAATTATATTAAATTATTACATGAATTCGTGTTATCTCAGAAAGAAATTGTTTCTAATGCTGTGATAATCCCTAAAATCCATTGAAATCCATTGAAACACATTTATTATTATAATGGAAAACAAAAATAAATTCAATCAAAAACTCTTTTCAGTAAAAATATATACTTTTTTCAAAATATATTCAAATAAAGTGTACGACTATTCAGTTCTCTATTGATATTTGAAGAAATTTATTCAGAAATTATACTTAAATTCGAGTCTGTCTTATAGTTTGCGAACAAAAAAAGTATCTTTCGATAAATAATTCAAAGCAATGGAAGAAAAGTCTTATCCGGATTTCCTTTTGAATAATAATAATTCATTATTATTTAAAAATGAGTTAAATTCAGAAACACTACTCTTTTTTGTGACTTTTGTGTTGACTCCTGTTTTGATGGTTTGATAAGATTTGGATTTGAATTCACATGAATTTTGTGAATCATTTCTGACACTAAACACAACTCAGAAATAATAAATGAAAACAAATTTTTATCACTTTCTCTGAAAATATAATCATTAGGTAAGAGTAGCTATAAAGAGGGAAATCGTTTTTATTTATGACAACGAATAGGCAAGAGCAATTGCAAGAGCAAACTATGAATTTTCATCGGAGAGAATGGCATCGGATTTCTCATTTCATTATAACAACATTGGAGTCAATGGTTATTATTAGGCAATAGAGAAATGTGTTATTACTTTCTAATAAATTATTTGTCGCACATTCCATATGTGATTCATTCCTCATTCTGTGCTCATTCCGAGCGATGATAAACTTATTCTGTGCTCTGCTCTCAATATTGTTAACATCCATAACACTCTGAATATGATTTATATTTGATTTGCAATTCAGAAAATGAAGAGAAAAATAATTTTGATATAACTTTATATATAATATAATAAATATTTATAACTATTATATAAGTCTTTAATATTCTATTGATTTGTTACTCGAAATTGGATTAAATCTTTGAGTTATATTAGTTTTTAACATTAAACTCATTCCGGAGTTATTTTTCTCTTCCGAAACACGAGTCAAAAGAAAATTTTCATTTAATTTAATCTAAAGTAAGACTTCCTTCTGGTTGTGCCGTATTTGTAGACTTTTATCCCATAATTCTTTTGACTTAATTTCGTTTCTCTTTTTTTTCTTTCTCTTAATTATGAAACTTTGGTCTCATTTTCTTTGTTTCAAATTTTATTCTGTTCTCTGCACTGACTTTGTGTCTGCGTTTATATACCGTATGACCGTAAGGTACGGATGTCTATGAGCTGTGCAACGATTTTTTTTACTTTACTTTTCTTGAGTTTCGCATTACATAATTTGCATGCTCATCTGACTGTGCAATATACAGCCAGATATGAGACCTTGATCATTTATGTCTCCGAAAACAATGCAAACAATAAGAGAAACAAAGAAATGAGTTATGAAGACAACAGATATCTTCTGACTGTGATATACAATATGTTTGTTTTGTATTGAAGTGATAGCGAAAGCGCATAATTTATGGCCAATTGTGGCAACAAATCAAAAGCAATACAACATATCATAGAAAGAGGTAATTGAAAAATGACACACAGTTTGAAATATTGGACAAAAAACAGTTGAGAAGCGAAGAGACGCCCAAATATTGCAAAACAGAGAAACAAATGGAGACTTGAATTGAGAATACAATTGGAAATGATGTGAGAATTTGGCACAACTTTTGTAGTGAATTGAGTGCCAGAGTTGGACAGAATAGGAGAGAGAAAAAAACTGGAGATGCGGTGCTGTTGACTGACTCGAGTCGTGAATTAGATTAACAGTTGTGTGAGTTGTGAGACATTTCTGGCGAAAAGAAAGTTTCAAAATAAAAGCAATTTATGTGCGAATGGATGTGAAGTCAAGGGATGTGCAGCCAATGCGACAAAAAGGACAATAAGAGTATAAATGCATACAAAACAAGATTCCAGATAGAGATAGATCACAAGCAGACCTTCCAATAGATGAGGTGAACACAAGTGTGAACTGTGCTCTGGAAACAATCAAATGAGAAAATAAAATTTTGGTCTCAGTTTTCTCACTAAAAGTGTGACCAATAAATGAGTTCTCGTATTATTAGACTTGAATTGGCTCTGACTCTGAAACACAGAATTCCAATTGAGTCCAATCGAGGAAATGCCTGTTCCTATGTGTTTGTTAAGCTCAACATCATTATTGAGATCGAGAGCTAATTTGTGCCCTCGTTATCGGGTAATGCCTTTTACTGCACAGACAGACACAGAGACTAATAAAGCGTCGATTCGTACAAAACCTAATAAATGACTTCAAAAAAGGCTTTGCCGTCGAAATTGAGTCCAAAGTCGAAGAAATGCCATAAATTGGAAACAAATGAATAATATTTGTTCACAATATTAATATTCGCAACGTATTGATCGGTAGCTCTCAATGTTATACAAAACCGATTCCTGTTTTTGGGTCTTATATTTAAAGTCAAAATCTATGCTATTCTGAGCCCTTCTCTCACTTTCTATTGACTTTTGCGATACTAAACTTGTAATAAAGTGTCACAAATACTGATATTTAGGAGAGACCTACCAGTTGTGCGATTCCTGTAATGTCTACATATTATTGTCGCAACACTTTTATTATTGGATCAGCACTAGTGTAACACCAGTGCATCGCGAGAGCATCTCATCCAAGATTGGTTTTGTTGTGACAGTCTGTGCCGTTACCGCCAGGAAATGAAAAAATAAGAGACACAGAGTTGTCATCAGAGAAGATGTGTTTGAATGAAATTCTTGAATGAAATTCTTTATACAGTTTTTGAGAGAATTATAGAAAATGTTGTCTCATATGAAAAACTAAGTGACTTTTTCTGCTCCAAGTCTTCACTGTTTTAATCCGAGTCTTATTTTATTATCAGACCATAAATGACTTCTAATACAAAAGTCATGTCATGAAACTGACGATAAGTCAGCATCAGATCCACTGCTATAAGACTTTAATAGTGACGTTCAGTTGCGTCCACTATTACTCGACTCATAGAGACATTACTTCTCATAATATTAAACTTTTCTCATATTATTATATTTTCTTTATTCTGTCCGTAAGACTCAGGCAATAGTAAAATGTATTCTTCGTTTACGGATATGAAATGAAAAAAATGTTAAGAATTTTCGTTATCGTTATCTCTCTATATATTAGAGCATAACTCAAAACTCAATACAAGACTCACTACTGAAAAATGTTTCTCTCTTTAAGCGCAAACAACACACAAAATAACTGCAAAAAACTTATATATTATATGAAACTGAGAGCTCAGCTGAAGGGAAATGAAAATAAAAGCAAAGGGTCTGTAAGATATTGTATTTGCTTTTATGGCTCAACACAAAAAATATCAACGAAGAGAGAGAGAGAGAGAGAGAGAGAGAGAGAGAGAGAGAGAGAGAGAGAGAGAGAGAGAGAGAGAGAGAGATTGTAATAAATTGATGCAAATGTTTGAAAATGAATTTGAATCAGAATTTCAATACAACTTTACTTTGAATACAAGAAATTCAATTCAATGCAATTGAGATGTATTTATATGTTTAATACAAATATATGACCTTTTCTTTCATCTGAACCAAAAAATATTATTATTTAATAGAAATAAATTTTCTTTTAACGCTTTTCATAATAATTTATATGAAAAAAATGTATTGCAATACAAGTCGTGAGAAATATTTTTTTGTTGTATTTCGACAAAAGTAAGTAAAAAATGGATCTCAAAGAAAGATATTTTGCGAAACAAGTGATAAAAAAATGCAATTCTGTTGAAAACATTGCCTTCGATTCCAATATTGAATTTATAGAAGTGATTGCTCTAGGCAATTGAAAAATTCCACAAAATGCTCTATTAAAACTTTTTTAAACGACAGAAGCAAATGGTTTAAAGTTTTAGTCTAAAGAAGAGCAAAAATATAAGTTTTTTGGTGAACCCCCGAAAACTTTTATCTCGAAAATTGATTTCAATACATATTTTATTCTTCAGAGTCTATTGCCTTTCATTCAGAGCACATAATCTCTTAATGTTTTGATATTTTCCTGTTTTTGTGTCAAATAAAATGAAAGTGAAATATATTTAATGCGAAAAAATAAATATGAATTAACGAACTGATGATAGACTGAAAGCCAATTCCATTACTCGAAGGGAATGAATAAGTATTTGACAGGACTTTCAGGACTTGACTCTGAAAACCATTGCTGACAACTCAGACCAATAGAGCGCATAAATATCGGGTCAAATGTAAGGCAGGCTTCAAATGCTAAGCCTTTGCTTCGGAGGACAGCCTCTGTTATGCATTTGTGTAATGCCTGTAATGCCACAAATTATTTGTTCGGTAGAGAAAACTTGAATCCAAAGAATAGATATAATGATTGGCATTTCGATGGCATCTCAAGTCCATCTCATGTCTGGATTAGTCGGACAGTAGTTTCAGTATTGACTTTGATTGTTATGGCATACAATAAGAGCTCAAAATTCAAGGATTAAACTCAAAATGTGATCCATTTTTGCAAAAGTATATAAAGAAAATTGAGTCAAACCTCTATTTCTTATTGTAGAGTAGGAGCAAAAAGAGATGAGTATTTCCCACTCTTTCGACTAAATCCTTAATTTTCTACATTCAGTCGTCGAAAAGTCAAATGAAATCCCTTTTTGAATATCATTTGATTTGATTTCTTTACAAAAGAGAGACATAAAAGGCATAAATCATTGTTTCCTCTAAAATATATGGAAACAAGGGTTGAGTTGTGTTTTGTGCCGATGAGAGCACATTCCCATCAAGAAATGTGTATCCAATGCATGACTACTCATTGTTTTCTTGACTATTCTGTTCATCGCTTTTCCACTGCAATTGTTTGCTATTTATTTTTGCTTCCCTTATATTTTGGGTCCTTTTTCTTTGGTCTGGGAGTCTATCATCAAATTATATGATATGAAGCGCATCACAATTGGACATAAGGCCAACTGTAGGCCAACTAAAGATAGTCAGGAAACGACCTAATGATGTATAGTTGTGTAACCGCTCTATCATTGAACGGTTGACTTTTTAAGACCCAAAAACTACTGAACATTAAATTCTATTATTCTATTAATTATTGTCTTTAGTTCTGGAAATTGCTTTTCATTTAAACTTTTTTGTTTCAATACAAAACCGTTTTTAATACCCTGTAACTAATGAGATAACAAACAAGCAAATTGTGAAGCAAGCTTGTTACCAGGTTTATATTTTTCTTGTATTTGATTAGCATAACATAAATTGTATTCAATATTAATTATGAATCAAATTTCAATTAATTATCGCATATTTTTATGTTTTGAATCCAATCTATTGTCAAAAATAACGATATTTTATGTGAAGTTTATGAGAGTCTCTCAGATTTGACTTTAATTATATAAATAAATGTTTAAAAACAAACTAAACATCTATTGATCTGAAACTCTTTAACACAACTAATTACTCTTCAAATTACGACATTCTGTTGATTGTATGGACAGTCACTCAGATTTAATGCAGTGTTTGGAAAGTGTTTGGAAAGGCATAAAACCGGAGAACAGACACAAGAATTTGATTTTCAAAAAGTGAAAAATTTTTGATAAGTTTTGTGACACAAAAAATGAATTCCAAACACAACTCATTATAAACTCATTTAAGTCTTTATTAACACATCCTTTGAATGGGTTTTGCATTTGATTCGAGGATATTATGCTTTAATGCCTTTAGGATTCTTTGTGTCACAAATTTCAAACCCGACGACAATAATGAGAAGAGAAAAAAAAGTTTTAATGCATTTGAAAGTAACCAAACGCTAAACATTATGACAGAACAGCCATCAGTAGTGGTATTGACATAAACACTGCCAACACTTCTGTGTCACTACAATTCGCATCCACTCCTGTTGTAGACATAACTCAAGCCATTAGACTGTTATTCAGTTTTTGCAGAAATGCCAACAAAATGATGATATATTGCCATATCGTGGCATCAAAATTGAAAATATATATAATTTCTGGAAATTCTTTATTTTGTATTTTAAAAAAATATTCGCTCTCTTTGTCTCTCTTTTCACGATTTGAAATTGTGGAAGGTACTTTAATATAACTCAATTTATAATTATTCAGATCAGTTGAATATTCTGTGACCGAATCACAACATAAATAACCAAATTATTGATTTGATTGGAGGCAGAGAAATGACTCGACTTTCAAACTGAGTCAATAATTTTTTAGAAGTCGGTGTTCACTCATTCTGTGCTCTATCTTTTCAGAATAATATATGGTTTTGAATGATTTACACCAAGTTTTACGGAAATATATCGTATATTTGTCTCATGAGAATAGTTTCGACAAAATTAATCAATTTTTTGCACTTCTTTTGTGTTATCCAAAAGAAAAAGAGGTTTTCTTTTAAGAGTGAACTCAAAAAGATATTGAATATTGAGTCCAATTGTCTACAAAATTATGGATTCGATAGAAGACAATAAATTTGTACCAATTTATTCATATGAAACATTTATGAAACGAGCTAGGCTATATTTCTTTCAGAAACAAATAATTTACAGAAACTCAACACTTGTTTGAATTACAAATTTATTTCATCAAAAATATCTTTTAAAGTCATTTATTATTTTTATTTTTCATTGGATTTCATGTAAAGGCAAACAAACAAAAAATCAATTTAATAAGAATTATGAACTTTAATTAACCATGAACATTTTTTTCTCTCATTACAGAAAAATGTTAATTAGAAGATGTAAACCATTGGAAGCGAATTGTTTGCAGCTATGATCACATGGGATATAATTAGAGCCTATAATTTGATCCTATTGTTCAATGTTGTAATCGTGAGGACAGGTAAGCAATCCTTTAGTTTCGAGTAAATAAATATATTTGTGAATCGCTATTCATAAGTGATTTTCGTCACCAAATCAAAACTGAAACCAAAGAAATGCATTTTCTTTAGTAGTTTTTTCATTGGCGACAAAAATCAATAAACCTTTCGGACTATTCATTGAATTTGTTTTTATGATGAAAAAATCGTTTATCGATCGTATATTTGGGGACAAAATCTAATTATATATTTGATTGAACTCAACAAACAATTGTTTATCAATCAATCAAATGGAAAACTAAATGATTGGTTGTTAAACATGAATAGAGTAGAGATTAAAGCGACAAAACATATATGACTTATTGCTGTCCAGTGTTTGACCATTAGATACCTCTTTTACCGATGAAACTACTATTTCCAGTATCCGATTAGCCCTTCAAAAAGAATCTTAAGAGCAATGGATTAGCATTTAATTCTTCATATGATTACACAACGATAGTAGTAGAGCACCGGTAGTACAGGAGTTGTGTATGTAATGATATTACAGAGAATTGAGTTTACTTTGTCTTTGCAATACATAAATAAAAGCAACGAATCATTTGTCAAAGTTTTAGTCGATTGAGTAAACCTCATATAAAATTAATTATCGCCAGAAAATTGTAATTCAATTAATTGATACAAAAATTTTGTCCAAACTTTCGTTGACTTTCGTATAAATATTGAACCAATTCTCAATGCTAGATTAGATTCAAATAATAAATTATTCAATATTTTTGCAATGAATTCAATATTTAAATTATTGATTAAATGGTATTTTTAGAGAAATATATTTCAAAATCTTATTGATTTATATTTGGAAATGTGTTCTGCATTTGAATGAAAAATTATTTCATTGATTTGATAAAAAGAAGAAGCAGTTTATCAAACGTTATAATATATGATTTGATGACAAGATTTCTGCATTACTCCCCCTCTTATGCCAAATATTACATTTGAATATTCTGTGCAATCAAATCAAAAATAGACCAGAAATTAGTTTTTGATTTCAAAAAATGATTTCTCTTTTAATAAAATGAATAACGAAATAGAAATTCATATTTCCATTGAAAACGACTTACATTTTGAGATCTAAACCGAAAGCTTTGAAAAACAAATTTATTCGTCAATTCAACGATAAAATGATCTCAAAATTAATCTAAGAGTCAAATAAAATGGCATTTTTTTCTGTAAATCACTCCAACAATCGTAACACAAGTTCTTCAAAGATTATGAGATCACAAACCTATTACTCTATTGAACAGTAGTTTCCACAAGAATTTGCTCAAAATGTTCGCTATTTTATAGACTGTTGTCATTAAAAGGGGAGACTTTTGGCTTAATTTAACGCAACATTCAATGGAAATACAAATTTTATTCATGAACTCGATTCTTGAAATTCGCCACTTCTTTGACTTTAATGCTTTGGAAAAAAGCATTTCATAAATAATATAATAATAACTTTGAGTGTAATTTAAAAGCTAATGGAATTTCTTAGGCTTTTTAAAAACAAATTCTGTTGAGTTAGCAAGCTCAACTCAGATCAACACAGACTCAGTTGCGTTTTTTGCGAAACAAAATATTTATCAAAAATTATTTCCACTCTTTTAGTCAGTAGTTTGTAAACAAAAAACTATTAAATAAAATGATTTTGAATTTTCAAGTAATCACTCGAACCTCAGATCTTTGGAAAACTGGTTGCGAACGAAAAATTACAGGAAAAGTCTTGAATGGGTTCCCATTTTCTCATCTAATCTTTGAACTAATATTTTCTCATCAAAGCACTCACTGGAGTCCAACCTCTGTATCAAAAAGATATTGATATAAATGTTGAGTGCTCTGCATATGATTATGTGCTGAGCGCTGTAACAACTATTATGAAGATAAGAGATCACAAATACTTTCTCAAATGTATTTCAATTATTGTTTCACTTCTAATAGAATGAGATTTTATGCATAAATATAATGATTATTATTATTATCCCATCATATGATCTCACATTATATTCTGATCCTATTATTTCATATAAGTTATCATCGATTCTGAGAAAAACGTTTTCATTTATTATTAAATTCAAATGAAATTTTAGACGACATTAGATATAAATCAAATTTTTTTCTTTTGATTTAATTTCTTTTTATTATTTGAGATATAAACTTGCAATAAACCAGATCTGAATAATTTCATTTTACAGTCAATACAATTGCTTTTATCAAAAGTAATGCTTCACTGAAAAACATATCTTGTTTTGAAGAGAAGCCGAACAACAAAAAGGAAAAAAATGATTAAATGCTTGAAATCATAGATTCATTAAATATTTTGTTTGATTAATGGCAAGACATTTGTCTAATACTTCAAATGACTAACAAAACTATTGATTCGTTATTTTCATTCTTTTTTGATAAACTTCTGACAAAAAGTTGTATGAAATGCACAAAACTTATGTTTTCTCATTTGTGTTGCAATGATTCAGAAGAAAAGTCATCCATATTATGCACAAACATATCCCAATAGAGAGACATATCTCTGGTTAGTCTTCTCTCTCTGTATGACATCTGTAAAAACGAAATGCGATTCTATACTCATATATACAAAAAGGCTTAAACTTCGTTGAGATCTGAGTTATAAAAATCAAAGGAAAAATAAAATATGTTTTATTCCGAAACACAAATTCCATATTTCATAGACTTTTGAATTAAATTAATATTAAGTCAAAACTCTTTGCCAAAGGAATGACAGCTCAAAAAATAGGTCTTCCATTCTGTTGTCTCAATAGAGAGCTATCCCTCTTCACTAATAATTTGCATTCGGGACTGACATAATGGCACTGACATAATGATAGATTCATTTTATATGCATTCAAGTCATTAAAAATGTTAATTAATAATTGGTTTTAAAAGTAATTTATTCAAACAGAAAGCCGTTTGTCTTAATAACGAGTGGGAAAAATACAGGACTCAAAGTAGACTGCAATGGATGTTGTGATCCATTTTCTATTCGTTTTAATATAAGTGATATTAATGTTGGCGTTGGCCGGAGTGGGCACAGCATATGGGCACAGCATATGAGCACACATACCAACACTGGTTTATTACGATTATGACATAACACAAAATTATTTGTATTCATTGAAACGAATGACTTTCTATATATAAATCTATGTTTTACGTAATGGATAGTACGTTAAGGGTTAGGAACAGGAGGAACAGGAATGCCTACACATAATGTTTTTAATAAAAATAAAAATATCAACTTTTGACTAACAAAACACTGTTCCTCACTCTTGTCTACAATGGTATGGATGTGTTATCCATACATACCATCGATCATCAGTATTGAGACCAAAGCAAAGACTAGAGATCAGTAGTGATGGCATTCTGGCAGAGAATTGAGTGCAGAGGCAGCGCATGGATGGCATAACTCAGCCGTCAGTAATACAGTCACTCCGATGGTTGCAATGCATTAACCGTTAGACCTCCCGCTGTGCCAAGAAGTTTGAGGTTAATCCCAAAGACAGTGAAAAATGAACGGCAAAGCCATCAGAAATGATACGATATTATCAGTTATCAGAGTTTAATATCAGAATACAATCCGTTCCATAAAATCAATTGTCATTCGCAACGAAATCACTGTTTATATGGAATCGAGAATTTGTTATTACTTTTAATGAGCGAAGAGTTTAATGAAAAATTCCGAACAAAACCTGAATTATAGGAATTTTTTGGTCACTATTTGACAGAAAAATCGATCGAAAGAAAGGATTTCTATCGACAAACATATAATCGAAATGAGAGAGAAAAACAAATTGAGTTTTGCTGTGAATACAATAATTAACTATATTTAGAATATAAAGCAATATAAAGCAATTGTAAGCCAAAAGTGCCATAACACTAAATGAAATGTTTGGCTATTATTCGCGACAGTGTTATCGTATTAAAGGAGAAGAGGATATCAAATGTTCCATCGATTGAGACACGAGTGCATTGTATGGCAAACATGAGATGAAAATCTAATGCATATCTGCATAGAAACAGTTGGCATTCAATTTGACACTCAATACGAAGGCTATAACTTCTCTTTCTATTAGATCCAAATCGATGTCAATTATTGTGTCGATTGGTATCGAAGCCATTCCTCGCACGCTATCCATTCATATATATGCTATCCATTGAGTATACCAGTGCTCTTCCAATCAGCATCTGATTTGTATTTATGAGGACAACTAAATTCCTGTTCCACTCATTCAAAGCAATTTCATCTAATTTAACGGTTTTTCGTATCAACACTCAAAACGAGTGAACAGTTTTTTAGATGTCTTTCGTTTTTAGAAACTCTTCTTTAAATTCAATAAATTTTTTTCTTTCGTTGGCATCCGATATGACTCACAAACTGTTGAACACTAGATATGAAACTCAATAAATAAGCAATTGATCGGAAGAGTCCATCAATTTAATTGGAAAATCAATAGAAAACCAAGATTCAAAATTATCACAACTATCACATTATCTGATTAACAACTCTTATTGGATTTAAAATGATCTAGATTATGAACATATAAATCATGGCTTAAAATTGAAAAAATAAAATCAATGGTGAACTATGAACAAGATTATTTTGCGATAAATCAGAGAAAAGTTTTGTTTTGAAATTGTGTTTGTTATTTGTTGAGAGCACTTAATGCCGAAACATAAGTAAATTTAATGTACTTTCGGTTCACCGAATCCTCCAAATGATGATTGAATTCTGAATTAATGATTCGCTTAAACAATATTTTTTCCCCGAAATGATTGCATTAATCTTTAAAAACATTTCATCAACTCTTTTGATAAAAACAAAACTTTTTTCCGGATTTAAAAAGTAAATAATCACTGGTTTTCAACAATAAATTGATTTAAACTCATTTTATACTATCGATAGAAAAATGCTTTTACGTAACGATTAGTGTTGAGATCCATTAGACGACAATCTGATCCCAAACTGCTTTTAAGATTCATTATTTGCGAGCAATTTATTGATGACATGACTTATATTAATACAACGGAAACAAAACAAAACGAAACAATATTTTATGAAAATGAAAAACCCATTGAATGAGAGCACAGACTAACTGTTTTTTGTGAGATCCTTTGCCGACAGCTCAGGAAGTGCTGACATTAGACATGATATTATGTCCCAGAAATTGGTCAACTGAGACATTGGAGACCATTTCAGAGAGAATCGAGTCCTTCAATCACTACAACAGAGGCGAGGCTTTGATGTATTGCACAGACATTAAACGTCTTAAATTTTTTTTGGCATAAATTCAAAAACTGTACCAAAACTTAGTCTCAAAACACACAGAAAATTGATTTGATTTCAAAAAAGGATTTACTGATAAACAAAAGTGTTTTATTGAAGTCATTCATAACCCCATCGATAATATTGAATGAAATATTCAAACAATAACTCATTTTTGTCAGATTAGAGGACATGACATCAAATAGCATTAAAAGCGAATAAATCATTTGAAAGGGAATGTCCTTTAAATTTGATTTGATTTGTTTCAGGTTATACGGTACCAGACTATCCCTGTCAGCACTGCGGGGCCGACACATTCATCTGTGGTTACGGACCGAACGGCAAAAAGAGTGAATTGGGTCGAAGTGATGCCACTCCTGCCAACTGCACGTGTATTCCAAAGAGGTGGAGATGTGACGGCGATGTCGACTGTCTGGAGGACTCCTCTGATGAGATCGGTTGTGGTGAGCAACAAACCTTAATTGAACTAGCAATGGCTCTCTCTCTCTCTCTCTCTCTCTCTCTCTCTCTCCTCATTTTTGTTGAGCCAAATGATCATCAATTGTCACAAACATTAGTTGAGATGCTAAAACCACCTTGGCAATACCTTGGCTATTTCTCAATCGAGAAATGTTTCAATGAAATAGAGTGTGCATTGGAAGTGAGCTAAACTAAACTCAATTCCATTGAACATGTTCAATTCAGTTCAATTCAGATCAATTCAATTTATTTCTTTCCCAATTCACTGAAGAATTTGTGAATAAAAATATATTGAAAAAAAGTTTTGAACAAAAAGAAAATTTTATCTCAATTTTGATATTGTATTAGATTTTTGTGATTCATATTCAAAGTGTTACTAAAGAAAAGAAAAAATATTTTATTGACTTTTGTTCGGATGAAAAGCATTTGATCTTAAATTGTATTTTTGTAGAACAGGTCTTATTATCTGATATTTTGGTTAATACTTTTGGCGAATAAGAGGTCCGATTAGTCTTATGTGAAGTGCAATTCATTTCAACTGAAAGTGTAGTAAAACTTATTCCTTAAACGACTATTCAGTGAAATTCAATTCTTTTTTCGCTACATTTATTGTGAAAGCATTTGTTATATCGAAAGCGCTTTGACTTCATATTCAATATTGCAGTCAGTCTTCAATTTGTGACTCATTTATAGCATTTTTCAGGTCAGCCATCAGTTGTATGGCTCTGTTGGCTGTGCTCTACAGCCCAGCAGTCCATCACGTTTTCGCACCATTTGAGATGAATTTAAAGTCTTTTACGGCAACAAACAGTTAGTCCTTATTTTAGATAAGACTCGGTTTTCACTTCAAAGACTACTTTCCTTTCGTCTGTTAATATGTTTTACACTTTTATTCCTTAATCTTAACTCAGATTTCGTATAACGATATCAATGACTGAAAGCCAAACACAAAACACAACCCATTTGTCAATCGATACTCTCACTAAAAGGCTGTCCCTCTCCGAGAAAATCCGGTTTAAATTACCTCTGATTTTGAAATCTGACAAAATTCCGGGTCTTTTAGAAGAAAACGGAATTCATTTCAAGAATTTAAAGCAAAAGAATTTCAAAAGAATCTAAAAATAAATGATTCAAAGCATTTGAGCATCTGAGCAATTGAGCAAGGTCATTGCATCATACTATTGCAAGATAGTGTGGATTCAAATTGATTTTTCAATAGATTTTTGAAAATTCCGATTTCATAATAATCGAGGAATTAATTGAAACAGAATTTGATTTGAATTAATGTTTACGTAATTTATGAGCGAATCGTAAATCGAATCAAAAAAATTATTTTCGAATTGAAATCAAATTTTGAATAAAAGTATTGAAAAAAGTCTTTCAAATCGTTTAATCGTTTCTCAAATGAATTGTCAAAAGACTTAATACTTGTTTACAATGCGTTGTCTTAACTGCGGTCTGAAGACAAGAGCGACGAAGAGATGCGGTCACTGCCGGCAAAGACCAGACTCTGAGACATTGTTTTCACAATATATTCAATCGTTTCCACAAAAGTGACGAAAAATATTATTCAAAGGAATTGCTTTCAATTCAATTAACGGATCACTAATTGCAACCAATTCTGGTCTCAACCAATTGTGTCCCAAAGAATGACATACCCCGAGACCTCACCTCTAATCCTATCAAACAATCGCCAAATTGTTCCACAAATGAGTCAAACATTGAACACAATTATAGCCTTCAGTCTAATGTCGGACCCCTTCCGACCACCAGTTCTTCAAATCTAAGCGAAAGAGTGCGTCCGAAGAGCACATCATCGGTGAGTCGTTGTCTACCCTTAAGTCCAGATTTGGTTGCCATCGAATGGATGTCTTTTCCCATTGAGTTGTCGTTGAATTACATCCGTTTCGGGACTTATATAACGAGCTGTGAATCCATCAAATTATCACCGAATGGGTTACTCCTTAACTCTATTCAGAGGAATGCCATCGAAAACTGCTTTAAGTTTGATATAAACCTACCTTTCGATCAAATCAATGGTTTGCAGTACAGCTCCGAACCAACCCTTCCTTTGATTGCCATTAAAGCGAACCAATCGTTAGCTAAAAGCCTTCAAAAGTGTCTTAATTTGGAGGAAAACTCTTTCAATGGTCTGGTGTTTGATATCGACTCAAATGGTATTCTAGTCTGAAATCAATCGAAACGTTAATTAGTTTTTTATTTTTTTACCAAAAAATCCATTTGTTTCCAGACTTCAGACAACAGATAATTGTCTTGAATTTGAGACAAAATATCGACAAAATATTAGCCTCTCTTTTGGTTCGGTTCTCAAGACATACGATCCCTCCCTTCGAGTGCCGACCAATTGATGGAAAACAAGCGAAAGACTTAATACTTCTCAACGAAAGTCTTTCGACACTTTAATCCACTTTCGGTGCCTTTAATTAAAATTTTTGTCTTTTATTTAATTAATTTTCGTTTTTCTTACAATTCTTTTATTCATAACTTATTTCTATTTAAACGAAACAAAAATTTTATTCACAAAAAAAAACTAAAATACAATTCATTTTCAACTTTTAAAACAATTAAAAACAATTTTTTTTTCATTGAAAGGAAAGCCGTTTTTTTCTTACCATTTATTATAAGAAAAATGTTTTTATTTTTGTCTACAGTTTTGTTGATATAATCCTCTCTTAAACTGAACTTCACTTTTAGATAAATTGGAGTTTAGTTCAAAAGAGTCATAAGTTTTAAACTCATTTATGAATTGAATTCCGAAAAGAATAAGAAAATTGAAAATATTTTTTACCGAAAGAAAAATCAATTCTAATATAAATTAATGAAAAATTCAAGACTTGAGCCAAACTTTTAACACAAATATTAGATTAGATTTCATAAGATTTATCGGTTTATCGCTCTATACCTCAGAATCGAAGCAAAAGTCGAATAAATAATTGAATTTAATTCTCGAAAGCAATAGAATTCAGAAATTAATTAAATTTTTTGATGTCTTTCCTCTCGATTCGTGTCATAAGTAGACAAAAATGATAAATGAATTGAATTCACATTTTTTTTAGTTTTCAAATCAATTGATAGAAATCTGAACAAAATTTTTTATGTTTAACACATTTTCGTCGCTCTTGTCGTCCATTCGACGCATATTTTGATTGATTTCATTGAAAGATACGATTCATTCACTCAATTCATATTCAATACTCTTTTCTATCAATAATTTTCTTTTGAGTTTTATATCAATTTTATTCTTATTATACATTATTTGGATATATTTTGGCTCAAAACGAGTCAATCAATGGGTTATTGGTCTAAAGTGTGAGTACTTTCGGTATTGAAATTCGATTTAAAACATCGAAACACTCAATGAATCCAATATTTCACAGCACTTCACATCTATTCCCACATTTTCCTCTCTTTTAAAACTCTATTACATTTGCGGATCAGTTCATGTGATTCACGAATGAATAAAAAGTACTAAAAAATTGTATAAATATATAGAAATTCCTTTTTATATACATTTTATTCTTGACTTAACTCTACTTTTCTTTCCGGTTTATAATGTGTTTCATCACTCAGTTATCCAATACTTCATCTCTTCTATGGATCGGAATAAGTCTTTCCCATTGTCTGTGAGGATCATAACAACAAAAAATTTTATATAAAAAAATGTTATATATTTTTCTTACGTTTCAACTGATTTTTGTGTTGGAAAGCCGTTCAGAAACAATGATAATAAAAATGAGAAATAAGACAAATATTTGTGTTAAAGTCAAGAACTGTTTGGAAATCCAGTTATTCTGTGCCTTATTTGTTGGTTTAGAGTCAATATATTAATGGTTTAGACGAATAATAGACAGAAAAAGTTGGACTCAGAATCGAAAAATATATTTTTGTAATACTTTTAGAATTCATTTCAGGTTTTGTTTCAATATTTCTGCCCTTAAGTTGTTTTTTGTTCAACGATTTTATTCCGAGTCATCAAATAATTCAGTTCTGATTTCTTTCAAAATACAAATTCATTTCAATCGGGAATATAATCACAAAAAATATATTCAAAATACGATTACAATAAACGTCTGTTTGAATATCGAAAATGTGTTTATTTTTTCAGAAATCATTTCATAATGTTTTGGGATTTCTTCAGAAGAAAAAAAAACTTTTTAAAATTCAAATCATATTTTCAAAACATATTTCTCTTCATTGGGACTAAAATTTCGATATTCTGTTCGGAATTATTAATGTCTTTTGTCATCAAATATATCGCTAAACAAATAGTAAATTCGGAAAACATCGTAAAAAATACTGAATAAATATATTTGAAAATCAGACACAGAGTCAGAGAATCAGAGGATTAGATGAGATTTTCAAAGATTATTTAGAATCAGAATTCGTGAAACACTAATCCTTTTCTCCTTTTCATTCATTTGAGAGACTCTCGAATCCCATTCAATACGAAAAATAGTAATGTTTTTTCATTTTTAATTCAAGTCCTGAACCTCAGAGACTGTCAACAAATCCGAGGGAACGTCAGAATTGCATTGAAATTGTATATCGTTTTGTTGTTCAACAATATTGTTATTACTTTTGCCCAAATTCTGTTGAATCCAAACATTTTTTTCCTGGAAATTAACTCAAATCCTATTCTTTCAGAATTCACTATAAATCATTCAGAACGTAAATAACCAAGATCAATTTGAAATTGAATTTCAACTCAAAACACACAATAAATATTTAATTGAATTCATTTTATAGAATCCAATACATCATTAAAGTTCACAACAAATAAATTGAATTTAATGTAAAAAAAAATATTTGAAATTCATACTCTATTCGAGTCTCAAATATGTTTTAGTTATAAATATTTTAGATTCACAACACTTTCTCAATTGGTTTTCCTCACTCTTCAGCAAAAAATATTACATTCAATACATTGTATTCATCTGAAAGTCTCCAGAGAGTGACATCAGATGCTTCTCTCTCTCTCTCTCTCTCTCTCTCTCTCTCTCTCTCCCAAATGTAAGACAGTAGAGGAGTGGGCGAAACTCCTGGTAATAAATTACTTGTTTTCTAAATTGCGAATTCCGTTTGAGTAATCTTTTGTGATATAAAATCACTGTTTTTACAAATATTTTTTACCAAAAAAAAGTTATTTAAAACTAATACCAGTGTTGTGTTGAAAGCGCTTTGGAATTAGTTTTCATTCAAAATTGAAACGAAATTTTCTTTTCTGTCTTTTCCTCTAAAACTCTTCAATCGTTAAACTCTTGGAAATTGGTTTCAAAAAACGAATTCCAAAGCTTTGAGTCAAAGACTTGGAGTTAAGACTCGACTGAAAAATCTTTGACTGATTTGGTCTCACAATTGTTGAGAGCAATGATTTCCTGAAAATAATTATCTTTTAAAAAAAATTTAGTCGACATAAGAGCCAAATCATGTCTACAACTAATGGATCGCAAATACAATTGAATTTTCTTTCGGTTTATTCCCAAAGAAATTAAACAAAAAAATATGAATCAAACAAAAGTAGTGAACAAAACAAATGATAAATTGATTTTTTGGATCTCATTGTACTATCATTTTTGAAAAGTTTTCCCGCAAATGAATTGTTATAATTATTTGACCATGATCTAATTAGATATAGAGATTACATTTTATTCAAATTATTTCTCAATTCTTTCGCAAAATAATCTGAAATTCAAGAATTGTTTGTATATTAAGTTCAAAACAATTGGTTTAAAATTGAAGTCAAATAATACACAACAAGTGAAACGAAGATTAAATTATCTTTGAAATAGACTTTAAAGCTAAAAGTATTACGACTGACGATAATAATTGCTTTTTTAAACCAAATATTTTATGGGATTCCCTCCGAAAATCTTTTAATCCGATTAAAACGAATCGCTTTTATATATAACTAAAGAATTGAAACATTTTTCGATCCATTTCTCTAAAACTCGAAATTAATTAATGAGAGAAATGAGAGAAACGGAGGAAAACATTATTTTCGCAAAACTTATCACTTCTCATGAATTTAGACAATTGTAATGTTTTTCATAAGATTGTTGAGTAGAGGGTCACCAAAGTTTATACCTATCCTCCAATGTATTGTCCGTCAATTAATCTAATTTTATTTGACAGTACTTCCCATCTGTTCCGGAGAACATTTTACCTGTTCTTCCGGTCGATGTATTTTGAAGACCTGGTTCTGTGACGGAGACAACGATTGTGGCGACAATTCTGATGAAAATGATTGCAATTCCAGAGAATGTGTTCCCGAAAAGGAGTTCAAGTGCTCTAACGGAAGATGTATTAACAACGGCTGGCAATGCGATGGAACCGATGATTGCGGCGATGGATCAGATGAAGAATGCGAGGGCCGGCCCTGCGCTGCCTCTGAGTTTCGCTGCCATAGCGGGGGCTGTGTTTCGATGTCATTCCATTGCGACGGAGAAACCGATTGCGTCGACGGTTCCGATGAGTTGGACTGCGATCTCATCCCTTTGGACCATATCTCGTGTCCGTCCGGTCAGCACAGGTGTCGAAACGGACGCTGTATTAGCGAAGCCTATCATTGCGACGGCGATAACGACTGCGGCGATTGGTCTGATGAGGCCAAGTGTGGTATGACTTTCATCTCAATACAGATAATCATATTTTTAGATTAAATGAGACAAACATTAGACTTGAATTACTTGAGACGTGACGTCTGTGCGCAATGGCTCTGATGTCTGTCCGTAGGGACCGATACTCAACCCTCTCTTAATCATTATTATTGCAATTGTTCTCCAGAGGGAAGAGTCGAGTGTCGTTCCACTGAATATCTGTGCAGTGATGGCCAATGCATTAACATTGACTGGAAGTGCGACGGAGACCCTGACTGTGAGGACAAGTCTGATGAACACAATTGTCGTAAGAATACAACCATTTGTTATCGATTTTTAGCCAACAATACCATTAATTATCTGTCGGACCATAACTCCATAAAAACACATCCCTTTGTCTTCGGATACAATTATTTTTGGTTTAGTTTTCATTTAATTAATAGACATTTTTTTGGACAAAACGTAAACTCATTCAAACATTTCATTGATTTGATAGTCGATGAAAAGACTTAGTAATAAAACATTGAGTTTCTCTTCATTTATGTCATTAAAGTGTTTTCATTCGACTATTATTTGAGTTCTAAAAAACTTTACGGCAAAGGAATGTGCGCTCAATAAGAGTTAGATAACAGATATCCTCTTTATGTTCATCTAAATGAAGATAAATTATTTTTTGCCATAAATTGTCTAAAATTCCCAAAATATTTGTTAGAATTCACTTTAATTTAAAAGAATAAACTGATCTTTTTTGGAATAATCTTGGCACTATATTGCTATAATCAACTGGTCATTTCACTTTGTGTTATCAAATC
This sequence comes from Tectocepheus velatus, assembly GCA_034700625.1. NCBI lineage: Eukaryota > Metazoa > Arthropoda > Arachnida > Sarcoptiformes > Tectocepheidae > Tectocepheus > Tectocepheus velatus. The sequence continues at coordinate 42,913 of JAQIXV010000134.1, forward strand.
AGTTATCCAATGAATAGTTAAGAATTGTAATCTGGAAACGTTTTGTCATAAAAATACTTTTTATCTTTCATTGAAATAAAATTCAAAATTATTTTAAGAAAACAAAATTTGACCAAAACTTTAGTTTTGATTTGAAATTCAAATAGCAATACAATTGGTAGCAAAAGTTAAGTTGAATGGACCAAATTCTTTATATGACACTTGACTGCCCTAAACTAAATGGATTGGGTTTTGCAAATAAACGGCTGGTCATTGAAATATAACTTCTGTTATAAAGCAGTGTTTCAAACCTGGTTTTAAACCCCCTCTCTCTTCCCCTTATGTCACAATTTTGATGTTATTGTCAACAAATGTCAGACTAACTCTAGTAGTGAATGATTGACAGAAAGCGATAGTTTAGTGAAACAATTGATTGATTTATGTCTAATCGATAGCCGCCAAGTCGTGTACATCAGAAGAGTTTCGGTGTCGAACCGGTCGATGCATTTCATTGCAATGGCGTTGCGATGGAGACATCGACTGCAGTGATAACTCTGACGAAGATGGCTGTGCCGCCAGAAAAGAGTGCACTACCGGTAACTTCAAGTGCTCTGACGGGACGTGTATTAATCAGAATAACGTCTGTAACGGTGCGCCCAACTGTCCCGACGGCTCTGACGAAGATTTGAACGGCACCTGTGCCTCAGGAACTCCCTGTCGTGAGGATGGCTTTCCCTGTCAGCACTTATGTATAGCCACAAGCAATGGTCATCAGTGCGCCTGCAAAGAGGGTTATCAAATGGGATATGACGGTCGCTCCTGTATGGACATCGACGAGTGCTTTCAAACAATTGAAATGATGTGTTCCCAAAGATGTGAGAACTCTGTCCCAGGATTTCAGTGCTTTTGCACAAAAGGCTACCGAATGAGAGCCGACAAAAGGAGGTGTAAAGCACTCGGTCCCGAACCCATCATTTTATTCGCCAATAGAATGGATATCAGAAAAGTATCGATCGATAGCTCAGAATATACTTCCGTTTTGGGAAACCTTCAAAACGCGATTGCAATCGACTATCACTACGAAAAGAATCTGATCTTTTGGTCAGACATAAGTGCGGACACGATATTCAGAGCCACTCTCAATGGCACAGAATCTACAGCTATTGTCAGCGCAGGTCTGGTCAGTCCGGGAGGTATTGCTGTTGATTGGGTCAGTCATCGAATCTTTTGGACCGATTCCGGCACTTCTCGGATAGAGTTCTCTAATTTAGACGGAATGATGAGGAAAGTCCTCTTTTGGAAAGGCATTGAAAAGCCGAGAGCTATTGTCGCCAATCCCGAAGACTCCAGTATTTTCTGGACTGATTGGGGACAACAGCCTCGCATTGAAAGAGCTTTTATGGACGGAACCGGTCGGCTGTCTGTTGTAGAGACATCACTATTCTGGCCAAACGGCTTAACTATAGACCATCCGTCCCATCGTCTCTATTGGGTCGACGCCAAACATCATGTCATTGAAAGCTCTAATTTGGACGGAACTGACAGAAAACGTGTCATCGAAGGTAAGCCCACAAAAGAATTTTGAGCAAAAGATTTGAGCCTTCCATCAAATCTCAGGTGAATTACCGCATCCTTTCGCTGTGTCTGTGTTTGAGGACAGCCTCTATTGGACTGATTGGCAGGTCTGACATCACATCAATAGTTCTTACAATCAAAGAGTGATTTGTTTTTTATAGAAATTAATTATAATTCGATTTATAGACAAAAAGCATTCAAATGGCCTCTAAATTGAACGGAAAGAACGTGTCTTTAGTCCACAATAAACTCCATTTCCCGATGGATCTCAAGGTTTTGCATCCATTACGACAACCGGATGTCATCAACAGGTGTGTCGCTCATCAGTGCAGTCATATATGTTTGCCAAATAACGTGAGCTACCAGTGCTCGTGTCCCACCGGTTACAACATGAACCCCAATGGACACACCTGTCGGGACAAACCGGACACTTTCCTACTGTTCACTCGTCGTAATGATATTCGATGGCTTTGTATCGAATGTCCCGAAGAGGCCAACATTGATGTCGTCCTTCCTCTCAAAGACATCAACGGTGTTGTGTCTATCGATTTCGATCCCGAGTCGTCCACAATATTCTGGTCAGACTTGACTAATAAGACAATAAATAGAGGCCTTTGGAATGGATTCAGTCAAAGCACTATAATCTCTGCTTCACTGGAGTCACCATCGGGTCTGGCAGTGGACTGGGCGGCCAGAAATCTATATTGGGTTGACTCCGGACGTAATGTTATCGAAGTGTCCCGACTGGACGGTACGATGCGATCTCTTCTGGTCTGGCAATCGTTGGATCAGCCGAGAGATATAGTTCTGTATCCCTCGAGTGCTCTCATGTTTTGGAGTCAATGGGATAAGTCTAACACAAAGATAGAGAGGGCGGGTATGGATGGCTCCCAAAGAATTGTTTTGCACTCAACAAACCTGACGTATCCGCACGGGTTGGCCATTGATTTCAATGAGAAGAGGCTCTACTGGTCTGACGCCGGAACCCAAAGAATTGAATTCTCAGAATTTGGTCAGAAATTTGATTATCTCTAAAACGAATTGTCATTAAATTATTGTTTTGTCTGAAAAGATGGTTCCAAACGACAGGTTCTCATCTCAAGGAATATCAAACATCCGTACGGTTTAGTCATTTACGGGGAATACATCTATTGGGCAGATCTTGAGCTTAAATGCATTCAAAGGGGACACAAACTGAATGGCGATCAGAGGAAGACTTTAATCGCGGGTTTGGATAACTTAATGGATATCCAGATATTCAACAATCAATTACATGAACTTAAGAGTGAGAGGAACGTATGTCTGACCGCCGGCTGCAGTCATTTGTGCCTTTTGTCGCCGTCCGCACCGGGATATCAGTGTTCATGTCCTACAGGTGTCCGACTTGTCAGCGATGGCAAGACTTGTGCCTCAGATATGCAAAAGTATTTAGTGGTTGCCGTCAGACATACGATTCGGCGAATCTCACTGGAAGTGCCATATTATGCAGAGGTTGTCGTTCCCCTCAATCGACAACTTTCCAATGCAATCATTGTTGACATTCATATCGAAAACAATAGCGTCTATTGGAGTGACACCACAGAAGACAAGATATACAGAGCAGGTCTCAGCGATGGCAAAGTCGAGGATGTGATTAATGTTGGGTTATATGACGTCAATGGACTGGCAGTCGATAACGTCGGCCAAAAGCTCTACTGGACTGACGCCGGAAGGAAACGAATAGAAGTCTCCAATTTGGACGGTTCTCAGCGACGGGTCCTTATTTGGCATGAGTTGGACTCTCCCCGAGCCATAGCTGTCAACCACTTAACCGGTCACATGATTTGGGCAGATATCGGCGCTCAGGTCAGAATCGAAAGGGCAGATATGGATGGGGGCCGAAGGGCTGTCATAGTTAGTGAGAGACTCGGTTGGCCCAATGGGATCACCATCACTAAAAAGGGTCAATTCGTTTGGGCTGACTCTCAGACTCACACCATTGAAATCGCAGACATCAATGGCGTCAACAGAAGACAACTTATCAACGAATTGCCGGCACCGTATGGGGTGGCCGTCGTCGACGACTTCGTGTATTGGACTGATTGGGAGACGAGAGCTATCCATAGACTCAATACTTTGAGCGATTCGCCCAAACCTGAGATTATAATCAAAGGACTCAACAATTTAGTTGACATTCGGGCCATCAATACATTAGTCAATGATTCGCATATCATTCACAACATGTGCCAAATCAATAACGGGGGCTGTTCTCACCTCTGCCTTAGGAACAGTGCTAAGGGATACTCCTGTCTGTGTCCGACCGGAATGATTCTCTACAACAACGAGAAGACTTGTAATCCGAGTCAGTCTTATCCAAAACTCTATTCTTTAAAATAGTTATCAATTATTTTTATTTTTTAATAAAGACCTGACCCGACAGCTACTGGTGTCGACAAAGACTAGTTTAAGGCGTATCTCATTGGATACGGAAGACTTCAGTGATGTCCACATACCTGTGCTCAATATTAACGATTCTGTGGCAATAGATTATGACTTTTCCAATCAAAAAGTTTTTTACTCAGACCTCGCCTTAAAACAGATCCGTTCCTTTGATTTGAACGGTTCTAACGTTCAAATTGTGATCCAAAAGGACGTCTCGACGCCAACAGGACTGGCCTTTGATTGGGTGGCAAAGAATATCTATTGGAGTGACTCCAGTCGTAACGTCATTGAAGTGTCTCGAAGTGACGGCTCCTCCCGTAAAGTCATAATAGATTTGGATTTAGACGAACCAAGAGCTCTGGCAGTATTACCAGCACTAGGTTTCCTATTTTGGGCCGATTCGGGGGCTGTCCCTAAACTAGAAAGAGGTTCGAAAACTAAAATCAAATTCAATAAAAAATTTTATAAATTTTTATTTAAAGCTTTTTTGGACGGAAGTAGTCGTCGAGTGATCTTAGCCTCAGACCTGGGATTTATTGTATCGATAACTTTGGATTTGGACAGTCATCGCATATATTGGGTCGACTCTACCCTTCGTCGCATCGAAAGCGCGGATTTGGACGGAAAGTATCGAAATATTCTAATCAAAGAAACGGCTCAACCCTTGGGACTCACTCTTATGGATCAATACATCTATTGGTCGGACACACAGACGAAGGCCATTGAAAGGGCCAACAAAGTAACCGGTGCTGACCACGAAACAATTTGTGATAACATTGAAAACCTCACTGAAATCAAAGCCGTGGCTCAGAGCCGACAAATGGGGGTTAACCCCTGCTCTATACACAACGGTGCCTGTAGTCATCTCTGCCTATTTAGACCTCAAGGTTTGGATCTTAACCCAATGTTGGCCTCAAAGTTCAATTATCATATTTATCATCAGGTTATATATGTGCCTGTCCTTCGTATGGCAATACTCGCACCTGTTCTACAGGTATTCATCAACTCTTCTCCACTCAATTAGTTTAACGCATTTCGTATTGAATTACAGTTCCGGGAGAAGTAGTGTCTGAACAGACGACAATCAAATCTGAAGAAGGAGTTAAGAGCGAGGAATCAGTTGAGGGCAGTCCAGACGTGATATCAGACATTCCCTCCAAACATATCAATTTGAGCTCAATTTGTAGACAACAGACAAACCAAACCAATTGTGATATCTCTCAGTTCTTTTTTGATGGTAAGTTCTCTCACACCAAATGTCACTCAAATAGATTGACCTCTGATTAAATCAACGAACAGGTCATCTGATTCGGAGCGCATACATCGCAGCACTGATTGCTTTCATTTTAGTCATCATTATTTTGATTGTCGTAACAGTTATTCTGTGCAAAAAGTATTCAAATTTTATTTAATTTAATTCAGAAATTAAACTATTTTTTAATGGATTGTAGGAAAGGAGTCACAGAACAGACTATAGATAGAGAGAGGAATTCCATTCCATACCCGGAAGACAGTTATGCGCCAAAAAAGAGTCCAAAAGATTTGAATGTTATAAAGGCTTTCAGTGTTATGACAACTGAAGGGTCGGATGACTTGAGTCCCAAAGAAAGCTACGACCACTTCGACGGCTATTTACCCCCTCCACCACCGCCTCCAGTAACGGGTCATCGTTCGCACAACGAAATGAGTCCGAGAGAGCAGAGGAACAGACCTTCATATCAGTCCCCGGAGTGGAACAGATATGACAATAACAAGCACTTAATGCCACAGAATCTGCCATTAAATAGAAATACTTCGAAAAACTCTATCGAAACCGATATTTGACTTTTAATTTGTTTACAATTTGTTTAAATTTTAGTAAAAAAGTTATAAACGATTTTTAAAATTTAATAAAATAATAAATTTTTACATTAAATGACTTATAAATAGCTCAACAAATCTTTGTACGACTGCCACATATTTGAAGGTTGAGGTCACGTTTTGGCCCTTTTGTTGGACTTCTCTAACCTCTGTTCCAAACTCTCTGCAAAAAAGTCAAAAATTAATTTTTTCCGAAAGTAATCAAAGATAGAAACGAACCACAAAAGGGTCGTTCGAACAAAGGTTTATAGACTTTATTCTGTGCGCCCATACATAAGGGCTCCATTTGACTACAAATATTTGGCATCTCTTCGCTTGTGTTCACTGATTTCAATTCATTTGTAAGAAAACTGACCATAGATTGGATTATCTCTGTTTTAATCACTTGTTTGGTCCATAAGTTCTGCAAATGTCTGATAAGTTGTTCCAAAGCTTTCGAGTCATAAACCCATTGATTGATATCCGACTCACTATAACTGCAATCAAATAAAACTAATGGAAAGTCAGCGGACATACAGTATTGCGGTTTATTCGGGTGTTTCTCGACGTCTAATAATTCACTTATTATTTGCGGCTCTTCTTTGTGTTGACCGATGAGGAAGAGAAGAGCGACAATACACCGGATTTGATGCCACAAAAAGGCTGTTCCAGTAATTGTCAGACAACACATCGAATAGCTTTCATCTAAACAACTGTTCGTCAAATCATTTGGTGTCGAATATTGTGTCAAATGAGTGGACAGAATATTCCTCTTATAATTGACGACACCGTTATTCACATCCATTTTGCAGAGGTTTCTGAAGTCGTGTTCACCTAAAAGATGGTTACATCCGATTCTCATCCGTTCGATATCGAGGTCTGCCTTCGGAAACAAGTATTTATAGGTTCGAGACTTGCAGTCGAAACGGGCACTGAATTCGGGCTCAACTCCTGTCCAACAAATTATTCGAATATTTTCGGGCAAAACGTTATTCAAAATCAAAGAATAATTGATTTCTTCTTTTGTTTGACTGTTATCTTCAGATTCGATGTAATCTTCAGGAGTTATGACTCCTTTTCCAGTCTTCAGATTAGTTCTGACGTCAATGGATATAATCTGAGAGAAAGCAGACACTCCTTTGTCTGTTCGTCCGCAGCGGTGATAGTTAGAGGTCTGTCGGCTCCGAATGAGTCGTGTTTTGAGAAGAGCATCAAAAAGAGCCGATTCTATGGTCTGTTGTGTGTCTTCTTGAGCCGCGAATCCCCTGTAATCCCATCCGAAGTAAAGCAGTTTTATTGCGATATGTCTTGACTTATATTTACAGAAATCAAAGTTTCGGCCACTTTTTGTCTTCGGCCGGTCTTCGGGTGGATTGCCGTCTCTTTTGATGATATTCTTCAACTGTTTTATATGCGATTGCATTGAAAGGACTCTTTTAATCAGTTCCTAAAAGAGTGGAAATAAATAAATCATTGAATCAATTGATAAATGACTTCAGTTTTTATACCTCTTTTGAAGACAACTCTAACTCTTGTTTCGTAAGATTTTCGTCATTTTCTTCACTCGTTTCCATCATTTTGTTTAACTTTTTTTGGACTCAAATATTGATTAAAATTAAATTATTTTTCATTAAAACTATTAATTGATTTCCAAACAAAAGACGAAACAAAATAATTGATTGAAATTTAGATCAAATCATAAATAAATTTAAATTAAATTAATGTTTATTTTAATCACATTTTAAATGTGTTACACATTTGAATGCTTTCGTATCAAAACATTATTCATAAAAACTATTACTTCGTAAAAACAATTCCCTAAAAGTGTTTAATCATTTGAATTTGTATTGAAATATACGTAAGTCTGTTATCAACGGTCACTAACCCTCTCATTAAAGACAAGACCTACTCATTGAATGTCTGACCAATTGATTGACAATAGATTTTACGTAATTTATGAACGAATCTTAAGTTTACATAAGAGATGGCGCTTACGATAGATCTCTGATTTATTATCGCATAAGAGAATCAGTCATTACTGACTATAAATAAAATGATCAAGTTCATTCATTTACCATTATCAAGATTAATTCACTTGTTAATTAAATTTAAAATAGGATTTTAAACTGTATTAAAATGTAAAATTGAAATGTGCTTGATAATATTTGCTATGATCAAAGTGGTTGTGATAATGTGGTCGAGTCTTGATGTGTATGTGAGACATATTGTAATGGAAAGCCATCTGTTGAGGAATGTATTGACTTTTAAGGAACTGTAATATCGATGAAATTGTTTACAAATTATGAGACAATGTTTGCGACAAACGATTTGTAGTTGCGATTGGTTTGAGTCCGAAAGCGATCAAACCTTTGGTTTAAATTCAATTATTTTATCAAAACTTTAGTCCAAAGGTTAATAAAATCTGAGGAAAAAGTTTAATCTTTTTTAGTTTGTGTTTAAGTCAGGAAATGAATAGATTTTTCAATGAAGGGGTCAGCAGTTCAACAGTGAGTCGTGTGTGTGATCTTAGCGCTAGTGTCGGCTCTGGTGTTGGCCAGAAGTGCCGCCAGTCCTGTGATATATCCAACAGCGCCTCCCCGACGGCCAACAGACGTCCCAATCACGAGAAGGGCTTAAAGAGTAGTTTTAACGGCATTTTTGAATCCAATCCAAGATCTGAGGGTTCGGTGGCTTCTGACCGGTCAGACAGTCCGGTCGTGTCGCCAATGGTGGCCCTCAACCACAACCGACAGTCGCCCCCTTCGGTCGACAACGACATACACACAGACAACCATCAAATGGATGACAATAGAGTGACCGCTAAAAGAGGCCGCAAACGGAAAGTCAAAGAACTGAAGGATCCACTCATAGAACAATTCGATACTAAGAAACGGATCCAAAACTCTAAAACAACCGAAGAATTGGCCCAAAAGTTCAATATTGAAGTGAAAGACAGTCCAGAGTTCGACAATAATAGGATTGTGACCACAATTAGGACTAATAGAAGACATAAAAACGTGTCTAACGTTGAAATCGATGACAACGAAACCGAATCCAAATCTGAATTAATGCAAAGGTTTCTCTCGAGTCAGACCTCAAACACCAGTCCTTCCATTCAAGAGGAGAATGACTTCAACTATAACTCTCATTGTCTATCATATGGTGACCATTCTGTGACAAGTGATCAGTTGGTGACACACTCTTCCGGACATTGTCCGCATCCAAGTGTATCATCAGAACAGACATTATATCCATTTCCCAACACTTCATCCTATCATCAGAAGACTGTATCGTCGGATAGTGTCGGCGATGAGATAAACAACATTTTGTCTCATTTGCCACCACTTTATGTCAATGACATTGTTTGGAGTGATTGCGAACAAAGTGACGACAAGTCAAGTGATAATGAGTTTAATAGTGAATCAAATGACGACAATAGAGACCATAACCACAGATACAGAGACAAAGACAGAGACCAACAAAACAGTGATTTAGAGTTAGAGTCGATTAATAGTAATTCGGATAATATTAACAATAATTTAGACGAAAGTAAAAAATCAAAATCAAAAGCAGTGACTGACTATGAAGTGGATAAGTATTGCGAAGATAAGTGGGAGTCAGTCAACGGTACGTACGACGCCGACACCGAATGGCGGCCCTGGAATAGTATGACTACTGCCCCCTCTTTCAATGGGGATGTGCTTCATATCTTGCCTTACGTTGATATCGACCTCAAACTCGACCAAAACTCAGACTCAGAATAATGTTTTTGTTTCGTTTTGATTGTCTTTTTTTGTCTCAAATTTTGTTTTCATTCTTCGAATTGTTTTTCATATTTTTGGTGATAATTAACGCAAAAGTTTGTTAAGAAGTGCAACAAAACCAATACTTTGTCTGACAAACGGAACATACGATTCATTTTAATTTAATTTATGGCAAAAATGTTTGTCTTCTCTTCCACTCCCGTCTCAGACACACAACACTTTGTTCGGCTCTGCATTCGGTCACGAATTCTGTGCTTTTGTTAAAATTTAATTGACTTTTGATTTCCTCCGAAAAAAAATATTTAAAAAAATTCTATTTTTCTCTCAATTAATATATTTTTCACTTAATTCACAAAACAATCATTCGTTTCAACCGTTCTTTCAATTATTTTTTCAAATCTTTTTTTGAATTTTGTTTTCCACTCTTTTTTCGGGTTTAAGACAATTGAGTGACAAAAAAGACTCTTCTCTTCATATATTTCAGTCGAAAGTCGGACTGAAATACATTTGTTTTTCCCATAATTTTCTTCTTAAATATCGAATCGATTTTTGTTTTTATTCACCGAAACATTTGTTTGCCTTTAAATTGATTGAAAAAGTGGTGACAATTGCTATCAAATCAGTTTCACTAATGTTTTCGTTTGATTTATTTAATTGTTATTTAATTAGTTATACGACAAGTGTTTTCATTTCATTAATAATTTAAAACCAAAACTAAAGGATTTATTTATTTTATATCCGAATATATATTTGTTTTTATATTTTTCTTTTTCAACTCAAGTCTCGACTCAATTCTATTCCCAAATACTATAAAATGAATTTTAATTATGAAATGAAAACAAATTGCAATCAATTGTTTGTTTGACTGATTTGTTAGTATTGACTGACTTTTTGTCACATTTAGAGGCGATTCCACTCAAAAGACAAACGATTTTTAAATAATTTCTAATTATATGAGAAATTCTGGTCTAAAAAAACGAAAAACAAATAATAGTTTTGGAATTAATTTTTGTAAAATACTGTAAAACTTGTGAAGAATTTGAAGAAAAAAAAGTTTAAAATTAATTAATTTGTTATTAAAGTTAATACAGTATTAAATGCATTAAACAACTGAAGCAAAACTGAAAATCTAAACAAATTTTTGGAAAAAAAATTTAAAAAAAACAAATTATTATTCTCTTGTATTATATATTAATAACGATTATTAGGAATAATTTCAAAATAAAATTATGTTCTTTATAAAAAATGATATTGAGCTTGGTTAATTGAACCCTTAACCTAATTGTGTGTGAGAGAGAAAATGTGGCGAAATGTGGCAATCTCATTTTTTTGTTGATAAAAACAAAATATAAATCCAATACTTTGAGAGTGTTGTGAAATGCTGCAGACAGATGGTCCTTGCTCATTTGATTGCTCTTTCAATGTAGATATTTGTTCGCTTATCTCACTAATTCAAAAGGACCAATCTCAATCAAAATTTTGTCAAAAACTTATTGCGGTCATTGAGATGCAATGTCCATGGTAAATGTTCTCAATCGGCAATGAAAAATAACTTGGATTTGATGAATGTAAAACAAATAAATAGTTGAACATGCTAGCCTAAGGTAAGTTCTATTTAAATTTTGGTACATAAGTTGAATGTAGACGTAATTATTGTTGAGTACGTTCTCCTCCATTATCGCCGTAAAAGTGTAACTGATCTCAATATTTGCAGTACTTGTCCGCAGATGAGTGTCTCTCTCTTCCGATTTATTCATAAAAATCGTTAAAATTTAGTACAAATCTCATCGAAATTCATCGAAATTAAGTGAATTCTTGAGTCAAACACTGATTACTACAAATGGTAAGTCTTTTTGACCATTGATTTCAAAGCGACAATTGCCTCAAATCACTGATAATTACGTTTATATTTGTATTTGTTTTTTATTACCCAAACATTAAATTATTATTTCATTAAACTATTTGTCAAAAACTTTTTTATTTGTCTTTGAATTCAATTGAATGACAAATATATTTGATATGACCTTAAGTTTTGCCATTAATTATAGGATTGAATTGAATTCAAAGATATTTTCAAAGATTAGACTTTTTTTTCAATTATTGGAATATTTTTCCAAAGACTTCAACTTTTTTCTCTATTTGTGGGAATTTTTCAGAACTAAAGTTAATTATTTAGTTTAGTCTATTTATTTTGCAATGAACTTGATTATTGAAAAATTCATTGATTTGAGTAATTAGTTTTGAAAATTATTCCCAAAATTTTCATCAAACAAATTGATGTTTTGGTTGAAGTACTCATCCGTTCCGCAAATGTTTTCCAATAGATTTAGTGCTGAACTCAATGTAAGCTTCAATTTGTGTACAAAATATAATTTCAAACAAAAATTTTTTTTTATTATTTCCCAAAAATATAATTGGATTTCAAATTCGATTTTGAATTATAAATCGATTATTAAAAGTATTTTTCGAGAAAAACATTTTCAATGAACTGACAGTCAATTTGAATGCTTTAAATGAGTGAACAATTGATTCATTAATCCATTGAAACCTTCAATTGAATGGTTGGCAGCGATTCGGCACAAAACCAATTAAGAAGTTATCGACTCTTTTAGAGCCCCCACTCTCTTGTTGTGAGACCAAAGACTTGTCACTCTTATTGCAAAATCGATATGAAGTTCGCAAACAATTGCAAACAATTTTTAAAAACTTAATTTCATTTCAATTACTTATTCAGTGAAATGTTTTTCTGCTTTAAATTAAAAGCACTTCAATTTGTGAACTCAATTGAAATATATTTTTAAAATTAATATATATTTCTCTCTTCAAATGAGTTATGAAAAAAAATTTGTTTTTGTTTTATAAAAGCCTTTTGAAAGATATGCCCATAAAAGGCATTTATAATTCATTGCAAATGATGTAAAAATGAGTATAAGTTTTACTCTTAAATGTCTTTTCATTTATCATTTTGTCCGTTGAGACAGATTTTTATCACTCAGTCCTCTCTTTTGTATTATTCGCCGAAAAAAAATAATTAAATTTTCAATACTATAGTCGTGTTATAGACGTGAAGATTAGGTCACAACCAAAATGTAATTGCATTTCACTCTTCACTTCTTACGAGACAGACATCAGATGTAAATGTCTTTTCAAAATTCAAGTCCAGTCCAAAAGTGGTAGCATTTTGTGCTTTGGAGCCGAAGAATGTGTTATACAAATGTTTGAATTGATGTCCAAAACTACTCCATAAAAGCTATTAATAAACTATATTTCAGTTAACGATAGTTTGGTTCCAAAAGATTTGTCGTATAATTGACGACAAAATTCATTGAAATCAACTCTTTTTTGCCGAAAATGATTGAAAGCCATCTAATGATTGATTGATTGGACTAACAGTTGATAACTTGAGCGCTAAATGAGTTGAACGGTATTTAGATTTTTGTATTTTTGAAAGTCCTCTTATGTCAAGACTTGTGCTGTGCTTTCGTGTGCACAGCTCTCGTGCGCTATGCGTTCGATATGGAGTGCTGTGTTATGCTGTGTTGTGTTATGCTGTGCGATACTGTTTTGAAAGGAAAAAATATTTTGCATTTTGTGAACCATAAGAAAGGCATTAGAAAAGAGCACTGGAATTGAAATAATGTATGGGATGGCAGTCCCGCTGTTTTTCTCATTGAAGACCAAAACGACTCATATTTTAGTTCTTTGGGTTTTGTGTTCACACAATTCATCATTTATTCTGAGCTCTAATTTATCATTACTTTTGGCTATTCTTTAAAACTATTGAAACCTTTCATTGGATTCATTGAGATATTCAATGATAGGAATTGTGAGACAAACCATTTCTCAATTGTTTTGTTCAAATCTCTTACATAACTATAATTCAAAACTTGAAAATTGTATACAATATGGCATTTGCTGTACGGATAGCCTGTGTTTTAGTGGAGTCGTTCTTCACATAAGACAACAACTGATGAACTTTTGATGGTTGGCTTCAGTGGGAGAAACGAATCAGATTTTAATAATTGGTTTGTTTTCTCTCATCTCGTCTATAGTTATGTTACTTATGTATGCATTTTGTGGGTCTGGTTTTGGTCTACCCCTACAACAATTGGAGGCATTTGATGCGGTTATCCTTGAGCTCAGGCTTCAACTCTCACTATTAGAAGACTAATCACATGACTCACGATATGCTTATCAAATCACGAAATTGTGTTATGCCTTCGACTCTCGTTTTCTTTTTATAATATTCTTTGGAATTGATTTCTATTCTGTGCTGTACTTTACATAATCCCTGGCCTTAAGAATAGTGAAAATCATTTACATAACACTATAACCCCTATTATTGACTCTTTTATTAAATAAAATTTGATTTTTCAGACTTCCATTCGACAACTCGTTTTGGGAATCATTTGATTCCTTAAAATACTATTAAAAAGTTTTGAATAAATATTTGATTACTCTTTCAATGATTCAACGATTGTTTACTTTACTAACCAATAGAGACATTAGTTTGAAATTATTGTAATCTATTTGAATAAAACCTATCTTTTAGTTTCAAACGTAATAATGAAATATTCTGACGATATGGTGGTCTGAGTGCTTGTCTCTCGTAGATTCATATCAGGAGCCGGTATTCACTCGAAAAGTGCATTTTATAATCCTTTCTTCTGTCAGTAAATTGAATTTTGTTACGAAATTATCAATTATTCGCTCTTTTGGTCTGACGTTAAAACGTAATGAAGTTTTTATTTTTAGCGATAATATCAAGAATTTTGAATTGAATTTTATTGCATTGAATTTATCGGGAAATTAGTTTTTCTTTTGACTAATCTTTGAATTATTGAATAGCAATAAAAAATTGATTCGTTATTTAAATGAATTTTTTTCTTCATTTGATTTACAGTACATAAAGTGTGAAAAGCCGAATGAAAATCCTGTTCTTTAAAAACACATAAAATTAAATCAATTTTTCTCTTCAAATGCTTTCAAATTATCTCTCATTGAATTCAATTAGAGTCAGACTTATATTCAAATACATTTCTAGTCGTATGTAATCGACATCAGATCGAAAAGTCTCCTTATTTTTCACTATAAATGCTATGGAAATGATCTGAGAAACAGATTAGAAGTTTTATTAATGACTCCGACATTAGACACAAATACAAACAAAAAGAAGATAAAGAAGTAATGCATTTGATTGCCTCCAAAACAATTCTGTGCACAAAATCATTAATTTATAGTTTTCTCTAATCTTTTATATAATAGTTTTGTTGCGTCGAGTCTTTTGTTGGCAAACATTCCTATCCTTTTTGACCAAAGCCTAAGTCAGACCCCAGACCTGTCGCTCAATTTTTTTTTTCAAATGCTATTTATATGACGAGCTTTTATTTTGGAGAAACAAACATATCTTTACAGACTTTAAGCTCTTTTTAGCCCTAAAATTGAAAAACTTTCTCTTTTTTCTCTCATTTCATATAAACATTTGTATTATTTTCCATAAAATACTCGTCAGTCTAACATTTTTTTACGATTTTTATATGTTTTTATATTCTGTGCGCTATTGTTCTCAAAATGTATAAAAAGTCAGAGAATGTCGTTTACGCCCAGACCTGAGCCGTCGATTTTTCGCTATTTTTTATGCATTTTCGACCACATTATCAATGAAATCGTGTTTTCACTTCACCTTTTCCTCCCAATGTCTCCACTCTTTGCGTTGCAATCGAATTGATTTTTATGGACTTCTTTCAAAGCTCTGGCATTTCATATCTCTGTCTGTTTTCTCACATAAAAAATTTGCTTCAAATCGAGTGAAAGCCCTCTCTCTCTCTCCCTCTCTCTTATGCAACGAATTTTGAGATGAGACTCAACTCCTGAGTTGTGTTTAACTCTGGGCAGAGCCGGGAGAGCCAAATGGTAGGACTGGTAATCATAGGAAGGACTCGCACTTTACTCCTTAATCTAACTATAATTTTTAGTTTGACTCTTAAGACCCGGTATTCAGACTCCGATTCCATTACAAAGTATTCTCATAAATAGCTTCAGTACTCAAACTCTGAAAAAACACACTTCAAGTGAATTCCTCTTTAATGACAAATGAATTGATATTAAATATCAACTGTTTTTCAAACCCGACTTCACTTATGTCTTAATTTGTCCGAAAGCTCTATCAAAACGAATCCAAATTTCAATTATTTATTATTTTTATCGAAAAATATTTTATTAAACTTTTTTTTCGTTGATATGAACTAAAATTTTTTGTTTAAATTGAAAGATATGTCAAAATAAAGTGTTTTCATAGTCTTTAAGTTTGTTTCAAACAATTTTCAAAGTCTTTATCGATTGGATTGGATTTCAAACTATAAAACAAATGATTTATTTCTTCACTTTTGATATTAAAAAAGGGTTTTCTGATTCATGTGTTGTTAGTCTCAATTCAGTCTCTGATACTTTATTTTGAGTCCTTTACCCCTCTCTAAAAGAAAATGCATTAATATTTAAGTTTGAATTGAAAGTAAAAACGGCTTAAAATTGGTGAACAACTGTTCATTGCTCTGTTGGTCTTCAGTCGTTGTTCTGGTTTAGTGGTGTTGCCATTCGTATCACTCCTTTGGTTCACTTCAAGAGTTTGACACCAAATGGACACAACTTTTAACGTTTAAAACGTGACAAACATTTTGATGGCCACTACTCCTACTGTGCCTCAAACATATCAAATGGAATTTTTTCAAAAACATTTCAAATAAGACCAAGAATTTTGAGATAACAATAATATCCAATCAAATGATAGCTTGGGTTTCAAAATATATAGAAAAATATTATTCAATGCTTTCAATTGATTTTCAATATTTGCAAAAACAAAAACAAAATTTGAAACAAAATAAACTTCTCGTTAGACTTGACTCTGATTTTTGTGTCCCTGTCTTAGATTCAGAGCACTAACCAAAAAAAAAGTCCCAAAAAATTAGATTAACTAAAAGACCGCTTCTTTTTGGCTAAAAATATCTGATTCATAGCCCAACAGATGTGCGAAAAACTGATTCAAATGAAGTGGAGTTTCGCACAGAATAAAAATTCAATTATGAAGTTCAGAGTTTAGTTAAGACTACCGGTAATATTAATAATGGGATTCTGTGCTGTTCTGCTCTCAATCGTTAATGAGGTTATCGGACGAGAGATTTATGTTGTAATGCTTTTAATGGTATTTTTGATACTAAAACTCGAATTTCTTCCCAAAAAATAATAAGAAAAAGATATTCAGAAAAGATATTTATGCGAAGCATTTGCGCGATTGGAAACGTCCTCTGACTTAACCCAAGCCTAACCTTGAATTACAAGTAAACACATTTATATTAGACATTGAGTCCAACGATTTGTTTCACTCTTTTTCTTGATTTTCTTTTCTTAATGTGTTTGTGAAGAGACGATCCGTTTGTTACATCATTTGACTAAACCTTTTGATGTAAATCTTGTGTAATAAATATCGTTAGACAAGAGTAGAGGTCATCACTCAATGCATTTCCTCAAACTGTGCGGCAGAGAGTGCACAGAATTTTCACATTATTTTATTGTTTCCCTTATTTTACAGTCTTTTCATTTGTTTTTGATTCTCAATTAATTTAATTATAATTTAATGATATCTTTTGCACTCAATTTGATTGCAATTCTCCAAATACTAGTGATATCTTAGTTTTTGTTTGAAGTGTTTTCTCTCACTTTTGATCTTAAAATAAGCGAAAATTCATTTGAAATAATCGATTGAAAGTCACTTTAAGTGACTTATGATTTGACAAATCTATTCGCCAAACAAATCGATGATATCATCGACTCATCTGAGAGTTAACTCAATTGCATTTCATAACAATAATAGACTTAATTACTGCTATTATTCATTGCTTTCTATATTAAATTATACTCTAATTTCAAAGTCTTATATAACACTTGAAATTTGATTTCTGTGACATTTTCTCAACTTATTTGAGCCTAAAGTCCAAAATCAAGGACTCGTTAACCAGTTTTCCGATATTGCCTTCGACTAAGACTTTATATATTTTGTGTCGATTTGTCAATTGATTCAGTTTTTGGTGACTCCGAGTGAACTCAATTTATTGCAATTCATATCAAAACACATTTTGAAAAACAGTCGACTCTTAAATCAAAATGATGTCAAGAATGGGATTAATGCGAACCAAGAGTTTGTTGTCAACGATTCGACACTATTCCTCGTCAGCCGGCAGTGGTTTGGGTCCCAAATCTCAAGTAGTGTTTGATAGAGAGGCCAAATATGGCGCTCATAACTATCACCCGTTACCGGTAGCCCTCTGTAAAGGGAAAGGGGTTCACGTGTGGGACGTGGAGGGCAAACAGTATTATGACTTTCTGTCGGCCTATTCGGCGGTAAATCAGGGCCACTGTCACCCGAAGATTGTTGAGACTCTTAAGAAACAGTCAGAAGTGCTGACTCTGACCTCCAGAGCCTTTTATAGTTCGGCTTTGGGTGAGTTCGAGGAATACGTAACAAAAATGTTTGGTTACGACAAAGTATTGCCAATGAATACGGGAGTGGAGGCCTGTGAGACGGCCTGTAAGTTGGCCAGAAAGTGGGGCTACACTGTCAAAGGCATCAAAGAGTATGAGGCAAAGATTATCTTCGCTGAGGGCAACTTCTGGGGCAGAACTCTGGCCGCTATCTCCGCGTCGACTGACCCTTCGTCTTATGGAGGGTTCGGACCATTTATGCCCGGATTTGAAAACATTCCGTACAATGATTTGAAGGCATTGGAAGATAAACTCTCCGAAGACAAGAATATCTGCGCCTTTATGGTCGAACCCATTCAGGGAGAGGCAGGAGTGTTAGTCCCTGACGCCGGTTATCTAAAGACTGTGCGCGAACTCTGCACTAAACATAATGTGCTGTGGATTGCCGATGAAGTACAGACAGGTTTGGCCCGAACCGGCAAAATGCTGTGCGTTGATCACGAGGGAGTCCGACCAGATATTATCTGCTTAGGAAAAGCCCTCTCCGGAGGTGTTTATCCCGTGTCGGCAGTTCTCGCAGACGATGAAGTGATGCTTACCATTAAACCGGGACAACACGGGTCCACATATGGAGGCAATCCTTTGGCAGTAAAGGTAGCGACGACTGCACTCGAAGTCATCAAAAATGAACGACTCGTCGAAAACGCAGAGAATATGGGAAACATTTTGCGCCGGGAGTTAAACAAATTGCCTAAAGATGTGGTCAAAATAGTTCGTGGAAAGGGTCTCCTCAACGCTATCGTCATTAACGATAAGTACGACGCCTGGGAAATGTGCCTCAAGTTTAGAGATAACGGACTGTTGGCCAAACCGACTCACGGCGATAAAATACGGTTCGCACCGCCACTCGTTATTAACGAAAAGCAAATCCTCGAGTGCTCTGAAATTATCGCCAAAACAATCGCACAAATGAAGTAGTCGTGTCTGATGTCTGTCCCTCTGATTAGGGTTTGCGGACAATCCATCGATTAATGACAACATTTATCATTTGAAATAAAATCTTTAATACGTTTTTTTTTTTGATAACCGAAACGCTATTTCATTATCTGTTGGTTTCGTATAAAAACATTTTGTTATTCTTATCATACGATTAGTCACTATTCCAGTGAATCTCAAGCTTTCCAGTGATTCAAATCTGGAGACCCTTTCGATTGAATATCTTTTTCCAAGCATTTGATCAAAAATAATGAATCAAATCATTAATTCTTTGATTGTTTATAGAGTTTTAATGAAACGATTTTTCCTTTTTAGTTAAGAAACTGATTATTAAAGCAATAGTATTAAGTATTGACTCAAATATCTATTCGATGAACAAATAATAACTCAACTGATTTGATAGAGAAGTCGATTATTTTGCTCAACTTTTTTCTCCTCAATCCCTACCCTACCCTACCTTACCCTAAGTTATTCCTGATGTTAGGCTTTCCTGCGCTCGATATACGTCCATAATATTTCGAAATATTCGTCGAGCGCTGGAATGTCTGTCCAATTTGGACAATGATTTGCATCTTTATTATCACTTCTATCCCATTCTGGTCAGGAAATTGTCTATAATTTATGTCAATTTTGTTAGCGTTAATTGCCAAGTTAATTTATTATTCATTTTGCAATGACTAGTCAATCCAGTAAATTAGCATGATGATGAGCTTGGTCATTGCTTAAAGCTATCTTATGTTTTGCATATCTCCAGATGTCTTTAAATTTTGGTTTTTCTCTTAAAATCAATTTTACTGATTCTTTCAGTGATTTCTCAGAAAATAAATGACTCGATTATAGTTTGATATTAAATTTGTGGTGAATTTCAAATATAGTTATCGTTTAGTAAATAAATGCTAAAATATCTGCAAATAATACCAAAAATTTAGTTAATTTTTGTCAAAAAATATTGAATTTAATTATAGTTTGTGTTTATTTTGCAAAGCCTTGTAATCATTGCAAACACAAAATTGTGAGCACAGGTCCTGAGCCTATGCCTGTGCTGTTCCGTCCAGTCAGTGCACTGGATGTGAGCGTTTCTATGGCAAACAAAATGGTCTCATCGAGTGAGGACTGAGCGCTACTCTATTAACGTAAGGCCAGAGCTATGCTGAGCACAACTCAAATGTTATTGACTCTGAAAATATTTTGAAAATAGTCGGCAAAAAAAGTTTAGGTCTTATTATTTTGTTTTTCAAAATCACGCGTTTGTTTCAAAATCATTGAAACTGAGACCAAAAACATGTATTTGTTATTATGTTTGACACTTGAGTTCAATAATTTGATTACTTTATTATAAAACAACTTTTGATTTAATATCAAAATTAATTGTCAACGAAATGCTTGAGTCGTTTGAATCAATGACTTGTCATTCAAGTAAGCGATTAATTCATAACAATATTAATGAATATTTTTACCACAAATTTATCCCAATTTTGTGTTTAATCATAAATTTAATTCAATTTTATAATTGAAATAATTTTTATGTTTACTTTGACTCTGATTTTGTTGTCGCTCTAACACGAACTGCAAGAGCCTAGACTAGAGCCAAGAACCTATTTGTTTGAATACATTGACATTGGATTTGATATAATTGTTTGTTTGACTCAAATCTGATTTTTGCACATTTTATGGGTTTTTATATATTTTAAGCCTAAATCTGATAATTGTTTGGGTATTTGATAAATAAATGGAGAGATTATTCAATTGCTGAGCCATTTGTCATCGGAATGGTGTGTAGTGTTGGCAACAGATATAGACATATATTAGTGAAAACCATTAGTCTGTTCCCAAGAGTCGATGCAAATGAGTCTGGAATTTGCATTCTTTGAATACTTAATCATATATTCAATGATTTTGATGATCAGTCAGTCTATCAAAAAGACTCAGATATTTATGATTAGGAAGTATTGAAGGCATACAACGCATGACTAGTGCTCTCGACTTCAATCCATCGGTTGATCTGTGAAGTGATGAACAGCACAAACAGTGACTATCAAATTGAAACCCGGTTTTAGTGACTATTGTCCGGACATACCGTCTATTGTTTCAATTGTTTTAATTATAAAACGCTTTATAAATGGTATTGAAAACGCTTTTCATGTGTCACTCTAGAAGAGTGGGTGCCGTCACTGTCACGACTGCTGTCAGTCTTTATTATAATAGTTTTGTCCAAATATAGTAAATAGTAATCAGATGTTAATTAATTCCTTCCCTTTCCTTATCTAAACTCCGATCTAAGAGTTGTCTTCACTGAATGTCTGACTATTTTTTTTGAATTAAAGTCTGAAAAATATTTTAAACAAAAAATTTAATTATTATTTGATTTCGACTTTCAGTTGATTCGGTGAACGAGTAATGGATTTGCAGAACAACTTTCATCCGCACGACTACCGACTCGACGGTTCGGCCACGCCTTCAATGGTGTCAGAATCGGGTGCAATGAATCAAATCCCGAATTCGGGTTATTACGAGTTGGATCAGTCACAACATCACCCGCCGATGCATCACACACTCAACCCTCCCATTGAGGACCCGTACGGCACACACTACGGGACCCGTCCCTCTCCCCAAATGCATTCTCCCGGCGGCGGCGGATTCTTCAACGCTTACGATGAGGCGCCTCAGGGATACCTCGACAGACGGCCCTCTTTTGACGATTATGCCAACTATGGGGGCGGGTCTATACACGGACCACAATATGCGAACAACATCTCCGCCGGACAACTGCCCCACACTGTCTATGAAGAAGAAGAGACGCCATACGTTTCTAACGCTCGAATGGCACCAATGCCTCCGATGCCGGGCGTAGAACACCTGGTGATGACTGACGGCACGTCAGGTGACGTTAGATATCGAGACCCAGACCTCCACGAAGTGATTGAGTTTTTGAATCATCCGAATGGTATCGTTAGGGCCAATGCGGCCGCATATCTACAACACCTCTGTTTTATGGACGACAATATGAAGTCCAAGACCCGGGCATTGGGAGGAATTCCGCCATTAATTAATTTATTATCACAAGAAGTACCGGAAATCCAGAGGAATTCCTGCGGAGCGCTCAGGAACTTGAGTTTTGGCCGACAGAACGATGAGAACAAACGTGCGATACGTAACGCAAGTGGTATCCCAGCGCTCGTCAGACTATTGCGCAAAACTGTTGACAATGAGATCAGAGAACTGGTGACCGGAGTTCTCTGGAATCTGAGCTCTTCTGAAGAGCTGAAGAGACCGATCATCGACGACGCCCTCACAGTGTTAGTGAATGTGATTATTATTCCTCATTCGGGTTGGGATCGGAGTACAGACCCTAACCATCCGGCGCCACCCGGAGTCATGTCTAATGGCGGTGACATCTATTGGTCGACAGTCTTTCGAAATGGTTCCGGAGTTTTGAGGAACGTGTCGTCCGCCGGAGAGTACGCCAGAAGAAAGTTACGCGAATGTGAGGGACTGGTCGACGCTCTGCTATATTTGGTCCGTTCGGCGATCGGGAAGAATGATATGGACAACAAATCGGTGGAAAACTGTGTTTGCATTCTTCGAAACCTGAGTTATCGGTGTCAGGAAGTGATAGATCCGGACTATGATAAACACTATTACGCCAATCAAAACAACTCTTTGAGTCCATCGACTTCGAGGGCCGCAGCCATTATGGGAGGTATTGGCAACAAAGTGGGCGATAATTTGGGCTGTTTTGGTGGCTCTAAGAAGAAATCAAAAGAGTCGTCCTCTTCCCTGAGCTCCCCCTCAGCTATTAGTTCTCCGATTAACTCATTAGACGCCAAAACCCAACAGTTGTCGATATCCGGCAATAGTGGCGCTAATGGGGGAACACTAACACCGACGTCGCCACCAGTTCCTCGTCCGCGTTCAGAGCCGGCGCGGGGTATGGAACTGCTTTGGCAGACGGAAGTGGTTCAGCCCTACTTAGCTCTTCTGTCCGAATGTTCAAACCCAGAGACCCTGGAGGCAGCCGCCGGTGCCATTCAGAATTTGGCCGCTTGTTTCTGGCAGCCAAGTATCGACATCAGGGGTGCCGTTCGCAAAGAGAAAGGTCTTCCCATTCTCGTCGAACTGTTACGCATGGAAGTCGATCGAGTGGTCTGTGCCGTCGCCACTGCACTCAGGAATCTGGCGATGGATTCCAGAAATAAAGAACTGATCGGAAAGTATGCCCTCAAAGATCTGGTGTCAAAACTACCGAACGGTAATATACAGCACGACTCCAATGCCAGCGACGATACGGTGGCCGCCGTTTTGGCGACACTTAATGAAGTGATTTCAAAGAATCCCGATTTCGCCAAATCTCTACTCGAAGCGGGAGGTCTGGAAAGGCTTCAAATTATTGTCAAACAAAAGGGAAAGTTTTCTCCTCGAGTCTCAAAATTCACGTCTCAGGTATTGTTTACTCAAATAAAACTTTTGTTGATTTAGTGATTGATTTTCAATTGATTTTTCAGCTATTATTCAATATGTGGCAACACGTAGAGCTCCGGGAGGTCTACAGGAAAGCCGGTTGGAAAGAGTCTCACTTTATTGTAAATCCCCGAACATTACTATCGCGACAAACGTCTTCGTCCAGTCCTAACAGCGCTAACAACACACTGACGCGACCCATGAGTACTGTTGGCGGCACCCGATATGAGGACAGGACTCTACCACGCGGTGGAGCCCGCGATGGGCTTAATATGAGTCAAATGCACGGAAGGGTAAGAATTTGTTCTGAACTCAAAATTTAATTAATTTAACGAATAATTTATTCCATATGAGAGGCAGTCAATAGACTATTAGTTTTAATTAAGTGTCAAAACACTCTTTGTTTTGATGTTTTGCTTTAATTTTCAACTCTTTTAGAAAAGTCTTTTGTTTTTCGTCATATTTTTAGGGCTTTTATTAATATAATAAAAATTTTCGCCTCAAAAGAGGTCTGAATTTTGAATTAAATTTCAGTCATTAAACCAGAAAAACGTGACTTTCGTTTAGAAATTTGTAAATAATTTTTAATTCAAATCAAACGATAAAATCGATTCGTTTCTGAAGTGAGAAATATCTTGCGGTCAATAAGACCGAACATTTCGCACGAATTTGATGTTTATTTTAATTCAATTTCACGCCTAATCTTAGCCTTAATTCAAATCAATTTATTTCTAATTATAACTCAATTTTCTCGTTTAAAATGTATATCAATTGTTATCTCAAATTGAAATTGAATTTTTCAAATGAATCTTCTCTTCAAAAAATAATCAGTTTTTAGTCACAATTCTTATGGAAAACAATAACTTTTAGTTAAAAATTGCAAATATTTTTGAAAAAGTTCATAACATTTATCTCTTTTTACGGATCACTAGTTTTGGATATCATTTTTCAAATTCTTTACCAAACGATTCAAAAACAACAATAAATTCTCAAATTAAGTGCTTTTTTGTCGTCGAATAATGAAATTTATATTTTATGTCGAGTTTTGACTGAAATGTTTTGACAATAATTTTTGAAAAATGAGTTTAAAATTATCTGATTTTATGGGAAACATAAAAATAGTTTTGATTTTATTCCAAACTTTTATAAAATTTTTATATTAAATGTTTGTCTGTCTGTCTATAGCCGGAAGAACTGGCCCTCTCAGAGATGACAGTAACAGATGGGGGTGTGATGTCACCCAATCAGCTCCAACAACAACAACCACTACTACACCGTCCACCAATTGGAGGCGTTGCCATTTACCCTCCCGGAGCGGTATATAGAACTTGAATTTTATCGCCAATTCTCATATATTTCACGGCATTAAACATCTTTCAACTAATTCTGTTCTGATTATGCCTTTCCTCCGTCCCCTCCCATAGCAACCTCCGCCTCCATCTCATGGCTACTGATTAACTAAAATCTCATCGTTTTGTAAATGAATTGTTTTTAAACAAAACTTCTTTTTAACATAATTTCAAAGCTTTAATCAATCAAATAATTGCTCATAACATAAGTCATCGCTCAGTCATATCTCAAACTCATTGCTTTAGATTCAAAATTCTTGAGATCTTTTTTTGGGTACGTCTTTGGCTTTCATTCTGTCCATTGAATTCATTGCCATTCGCTTTGTTTTTGTGGTTCTTTGGATCAAATGATTGATTAATTTTTTTTGTTGCAAATCAGACATATGTTCGAAGTCCGACCTCAGAGCCGGTCTACGCTCAGGTGAATCGGGAGCGGAAGAAACACAACAGTCGTCCCAACGATAGTTCATCTCAAACAGCATTACTCGGATCAGATAATTATATGGTGGACCACAACGAACCGATATATCCGCCAACTATGCCCGCAGGCGACTCATGGGTATAGACTCGGGTCGGGTCTTAGCCTCTGGTTCTGTAAAATTTGTTGAAATGTGTCCATAAGTTATGGCGATATGTTTGGGACTGTATTTGAAAGTAATAGTTGTGCCAATCATTTGTGTAATCAGTTTACAAATGAATACAAAAAAGACTAATTAATTAATTTAAATATAAAATAATTGTTTTTCTAAAATCATTACTTCTTTTGTCGTTTATCTTCTCATAAAAGGCTCAAAATTTTACTTAAATTTAATGTTTTTCTTGCGATAAGAGAATAAATTGTAAATTATTTAGCGATTGAATCCTTCCCTCAAATATATATACAAATAATTATATTAAAGAATTGATTACTCTTTTTATGAGTAGTTTTTTTCTGTCGATAAAAGCATTTAATTATTAAATGAATGAAAAAGTGATTTGAAATTAAGAATAACTTTAAACACAATAGACTTCTATAAGACTCTCGACAACCGTATTAACTATTGAATTGAAAAGTCACTAAATGTTGACATTATTTGTAATTTTCAACGTTTTTCTTATGTATTGAAAGAGTTTTTTAATTAATTATTATTTTTTTTAATTTAAAAGTCGTCTCGAATTTTGTATAAATTATTTTTCAATTGAAAATTGTGTCGAATTTTTTTTCATTGAATTATTCATTTTTATTGACATTTCGTTTTAGTCTTGTTTTATATAAAACTATGCATTTATTTTAGGGTTAAATCAAAATCAGAGCTTTTGTCAAATTATGAAAAAAACAAATTCATTAAAGTTTCTAATCTTTGAATCATTTGAAACAAGATTTGTGTCTCTTTTTTAATCATTAAATTCAAACATCAATTGCTCTCAAAATGAGTGATTGAATAATATTCTGAAAGAAACAAAAAATTAATTGATTTTATGGGTAAAGAGTTGAATACCTGTTCCCGTTTCAGTTGTGACACACTCTTCCATACAACCCCTTAGTTCTCCAATTTGATAGTCATCCAAATCTTGCCCTTCTTGGAGGCCATACTTATTCCAACAAATATACCCACATTTTGCTACCAATTCGGCTGACAGGCCGTGACCTCTGCCACCAAAATCTTGACTCAGCCTTACTTTTGGGAAAAGAGATCAAACTTTTATAGTAATTAAACAAAACATTAATCAAAACTCACAAAAACCCGAAAGAATTAAAACAAATCGAGAGATAAATTAAAATCAATTTCATTCTGACTGAAAGCCTGTCATCAATAACCATATGCTGTGCGTAATAATTCTCAATGAGTTTAATATCATATTTCGTTTGATTAAAGACTTTTGAAAAAATAAATTAGTTTTACTACAATTCAAAGAGATTTGTATACATTTACTGACAATCGGTTATTATTTGAGTAAAGAAATTGAATACTGACTTCTATTAGTCTTAAACTGTCCTCAACTCTGTCCCAGAATTAGCTAAATATTATCTGAAAGTCACCCAAAAGTCTTCAATAAAAACTAATGAGGAAATACTGATAAACACTGAATTAGATTTCATTTAATATCACTTTCCGTTCGCACATAAACTTGAAGTGAATTTTTTTTATCGAGAAATAAAATAAACTTTGAATTCGTTTATGACTTAAACCATTACCTAATGTCTGAAGAATTTTACCGACACTTCATTTGTTTGATTTTTGTTCAACACTTTAATGAACTTCTAATGACTTGGAGTCAAGTATTTGAGGAATAAAATAGAAAAATCAGTTATTTTTTTATAAGAAGTTTTTATTATCTCTAAGAAGACGGCAAAGCTTTTAGTGAAATATACATAAATGTAATGCAAATTATTTTTCGAAACTCAAAAATAAAAGGTTTCGACAAAAAAAAACATAAGAAAAAAGAAAATCTACAGAAAAGAAGAAAAATTGGAATTTCGGTCAACATTTGTATCATTAGTTTCTTGTAAAATAACTTTCAGACCATTTCATAGATTCAATAGATTTCAATAATAATTAATAATTAAAATGAGAAATAATTAGACATCGATTGAGCCGTATTTCAAGATTAAATTTCACAGAAAATTAAATGACTTGACTTGATATTAACAATTAGTATATAATCTTTCTCATTTTACTTTATTTGTTTGCTCCAATAAAACACTAAATGCAAGTTTAGATCAAAAAGAAATATCACTTTAAATACAATATATTCTCAAAAAACTTCGTCCAAAAGCATAATTGAAAGCAAATATTTCTTTTATTTTTTTTTGTTATTATAGTAAAAGTGTTAGAGTTTTGTGTATTTTTATGAATGAATTAAATAAATGCTGAGACAATCAGTATTTGATAATACGGTTTTCATAAATCAATTTGAATTGAATTACATTTAGTGTTTGTTTTCATTTGTTTGTCGATTAAATAGTTGTTTAAAATTCTTTATCAGAAGCGCTAAAAATATATATAAATCACATCAAATGTTGTCATCAAATGTTGTTTTGGTTTTTCTCACAAATCGGTTCTCAAAACTTCAATATATTCGTAAACTTATAGCAAATATTTATAATAATTTTTCCACATTTCCTAAACATATATCATTTGTTTTGAATAAAACAATTTGTTTTGAAAATAAAGAGAAATAAATTTGTGGTAAATCCAGTGTCGGATGAGATTCAGAGGAAACACATAATTATTTTGAACAATACTTTTTGCAAAAATGCGATAATTTTTAGTATCTTTTCATTTAATATATAAGTATTTATATTTACACTAAAGGGTTGTTTGCTTTTATATCAGCAGTAAAAGAGTTATCCAGGCATTTAATTATCCGAATAATAATTTTGTCAATTTCTGTATTGATATCAATTCAGGTTTGCGTGTATTTCGCCAAATGGTGTGACTCTTCTCAGAGACTTATCAGAAATAAACTGAATTTTCTAATTAATCTGAAGTTGAGATTCGTTTCATTACATATATTTTCGTTATTAATACTAATGAGAGGAGAGGGCTCTCATACTCTGAGTCGAAGAAGAATTCTGTGAATGGCTTTAATTGAACCGAATTTCCTGATTGGAGAGCAAAACAAATTAATCCAATGGTTTGTCACTCAAATGCATTTTCACTTGAGTTTTGACTCTGACTTCAATACTAAACACAAACAAAATCTGTGAGAATAAGATGTTCTCAATTGAACTGGAATTGGATATTAGGTTCAATCAAAGGTCTTCACAGACACTGAACTAAAATTAAAAATTATAAATCATTTTTATAATTAAAACCTTAATGTAATTCAAAATTTAATCCGATTTAAGGCTAAAATACAATTAATTAAATGAAATGAAATGAAAACATTTCGACTGAATTGTGACTAAACTCGAGTCGAAAAACATTTTCCCAAAAGATATGCAAAAAAGAAGAGAAATATTTTCAAAATGAATAGAAATTAAAACAAAACTAAAGGAAAACTAAAATCAATTTAATTTAGTTTAGCCCTGAATTAGTGCTCAACAATAGAGGAGATAATTAATTGAATTTTCATTTGACATAAAGACTTCCAAATAATTATATTTTTTGTAACTTCAAGTTTGGACCCAATTTTCGGAATTAATGTTTGCTTTGAAATGCAATGAATGGTGTGTTTTGTTGAATCAGATGACAGTTCTTTGTATAAGTTATTCATTAGTTTTCCTGTTTTTTCTGTGAAAATGTCTTTTTTTGTTGTTGTGTTTCAATTGATTATTAGTTAATTAATTATTATTATAAACTAAAATAACGTTTCGGTCTTTCAATTGGTTTAATAAAACTTTGCAATAATTATAAAAACGATCGTAAATGTGATGTTAACGATGGGATGAGCCGATGAGTTGACAGTGAGATCTCTCTTCTTGATGAGGACCTGATCGATCACATGAATCACACCATTGATGGCCTGTACGTCAGGTCTGATAATACGCGCTCTCTTTCCCTCCCATTCGATATATAGGTTGCCTTTTAATTGAATAACAATTTAAGAGAAAAACAATTAAACAAATGATTAATACATTCAAAAGTATTCTTTATATATAAGAATGAGAGCCGGAGTGCTATCGCTGTCGCCTATCAACTAATGGGTCATTCCGTTGTTCAACTGATTCATATCTAGTCTATTGCCAGATGTCATGCATTGGAAATGTTTTGGGCGATACCTCTCCTCTGGTCAGATGTTGGCGTCTCTGGCAATGACCTCAAGAATAGTTTTATTGTATGAAAAATAATTCTCATCTAATGGTTACACAGCAAGAGATAAAAACACGAAAAGCATTTATAATAATTATTGGAGTGGATGTGCTTTTGTCTGATGGGCTAAACCCTCTGCTCCAGAGATGGTCCCCAAAGATTCGCCTCTAATTGCGATAAAATATTATCTCAATATTAAACTCAAATGCAATCAAAAATAGAAATTCAAAAATGAATTTAATTTTTGTTTCACTCGATATCATAAACTGCAGGTAATTATGGATTTTATCCATATTTTTAAGAGTATTTTGATCCTGAGTATAGACTTTATTCATGAAATTACTCATCAAATATGAATCGAAAAACAAGAGATAAATTGATGAGTGGTTGAGGAAAAAAAAAGTTTGGTCAGGACTTCCTCTTTAGCTATCGATTTATGATATCATTATTTATTAATTTTTGATAAAATCTTAAACTAATTAGACTTTTGAGTAGAAAACTCTTCTTCTAATCGATTCATACCTTAGGTATTGAACACATAATTAGAGAGAGACTGAGACATGTAATGCTTGAATCGTTGCTATCTTTTGATGTTTTAGTTTAAAGTTTTTTGTTGTTGACTATCCTTCCGAACATTCAAACTCAGAATGACTTGAAATTCAAGTTCAAAAGTGAAGAAACTTTTCAAAAGTCACTTTAGACCTGATTTTCGTGAATAATAATAAATTCAATGTTTTGCCAAATGTTTGACTTAATGCCAGTCTTTGATAATAAAATTATTTTCTAAATTCAATTATTCCTTTCATTTCATATTTGATTTGAAAATTTGAATAATAATGTTGTAATTGATTTGCAAACTATCATAATATGAAAACAAATTTTGATTTTTCTTTTCAAAAGAAATAAAACTAATATTTCTTTGATTTGAATAGTGTTTTGACGATAGCCAACGGTTATTGCCTTAACTTAATGCCAGACAGAGTGACAACACCTGTCCCTCAACTTTAACCAAAACATAAACATTGTATTCAGATTCAATGAAATTCTTGTTTGGGAACAAAACAATAACAAAATTTGATGAATGTCCATGATCATACACAAAAGCTAATGGAAATGATCTAATAAATCCTTGCTCACTCAGCATAATAGCTTGATCATCCAATTGTAAAACAATGTTTATTCTCGTGTATGACATTTGAAATATAAAAATAACATTTAATTTGTTTTCGAAAACTCTTGTATAACATAATTGAAAGTCTCAAAGAAATATAGTTTTTGTGTTTTCAACCAAAATTATAATCATTTTTATTCGAGTTTCTAATTATTTATATTATTTATTCGTTTTTTATTTATATAAACTGACGCCTGAAAGCAATTTTGAGGGACTTTTTTGAGTCTGTTATGTATTAAACAATTTTCAGAAATTGGGTGTAAAGACAAAAACATTATAAACTCTTCTCAATCATAATATTCTGTTTGCTTTTCAACATTCAAATGATGAATGGCTTCTGTTTTAATATAATTAAAGTCTGAGTTAAGGGTTATTCATAAGTAAACCTCTTCTGCAGAAAAACTTAATAACTTTTATAAGGGTTTGGGTTAAGTCTCAAGTCTTGAGTTGAAGGCCATGTCTTATAGAGATTGACAACAAATCGATGGCACCAAAAAAGAAACCCATATTTTTTTTATTCTGTTCTATAAAAAGAATCAAATATTTTCTCAAAAATATAGATAACTATCGAAAATATTTTTGAGTTGTTTTCAAGAGTTCAATGAAATATCATTTCTTTTAAGTAATAAAAGATATATTTCTCCAAAATTTTTTGTTGAGATATCTGTTCGGAACTGAAATGTTTTCAATTCTGAGTTTGAGTGCGTGATATGAGGGGCCGACAGAAAAAGGTTTTCTCGAAGGGGGAGTCATCACAAACTGATAGAGAATCAGTTGAGTAAATAAAATTAAAAAATTCTTATTGAAGACCGCTTTCAAACTCAAGGGCTGATGACATAAACCAAAAATTGAAGGTTAATAGCACTCCGATAGCGAAGGGAACAGGACTTCAATTTGGAGAATAACAACAACTGAAAGCCACTGAAAACCAGTTAACTGTGACTTCAATACAAAAGTCTAATACAATTGAAATGTCTCTGACATTCGTGTTATGCTTTATATTAAAAAATATTTTTTCAATTATTTTGTTACAGGTTTTCAGATGAGAGCCTCCATTCCTGTCTGTCTCTAATTGTAATCTCTAAAAGTGTTGTTCACTTATTCACTGTTCACTCACCGAAACCACCGGTTTTGGACACTTTCAGTACGCCTTTGACGGTATGTATTGTATCGAACTGTGTCTCCAATTGTGTCGAAGAGATTTGTTGGTTAACCACTAAATGTCTGTCCAGTATCTGTGAAAAATTTAATCATAAAATCATATATCAGTCTTAGGTTTCAAACAAAGTTATCCCTAAAATAATCGATAGATTTTAGAAATAGATTTTTTCGGAGGAAAACCATCAAAACCTGACTCAAGCCTCGGGTTAGAGATTAGTTTCAAACGAAAGAAAAATATCGGAAGAAATGAAATATAATATTATTTTTTCTTTACTCTCCTATTAGTTATTTATTAGAGTTATTTATTTTTCTATTGATTTTTAAGCAAAATATATAAAACATGAATATATTCTGAATATATATTTTTGAATTTATCGGTTCTCACATCAATTGCTATCAGTTCTCAAACTGTAATGAGTTTTAAGACTTTTAAATCGATTTTTAGGATATTTTCCATAAAATAAATTGAATTTAAAATTAAGTGAAAAAAAATAATTTGAAACGAGAAATGACTCACATTTCTGGTGTTCGCCGGAAATAATTTCATTTCCAATTGTTTGTATTCCGAGGGGTTGTCCCGTTTGAACTGTTGCCAGGCCTCGTTTGAGGGCACGAAATAAGTGAACCGCCGGTCCTCTCGTTTCAACTGTTCATTCCAGTCCTGATTTCCCATTTGACCCAAAGAGTAGGTGAAGTTAAGCTGTGGATCAGTCTTCAACTTTTCGTGAATGTTCTGGAAAGGCATTCCGAGAACCCGATCGATGATGTGAATTATGCCATTAGTGGCTCCGATGTCCGCCTGAACTGCAGTGGCATTGACTCCCGCGCCCTCAACCGTCAGACGAGTGGCCGCTTCGGTGCCGACCACTCGGAAGTAAAGGGTCCGTTCGTTGTCAGCTGACATGACCTCAGGTTTGGCTCCTCTGCGGATGTCGTCGGTTGAGACAGACTGTTGGTTAACCATATGAAGGCGCAACAGTTTTCGCAATTGTTCCGGATTTCTGATTAGGAACTCCACTTTATTGTCGTCTTCGCTCTCATTAAGGTTACTGAAGGCGGCGTCGGTCGGCGCTAATACCGTCTTCTGATCCAATCGGCTGATCTCTGACCTGATGTCGGGCACCAAATCCAAGAGTTTGTTGAATGTCTTGAGACGTCCGTCGCTCTCTTGTTGGAGGAAATCGATGATTGATGTGTCGATAATCATTAGAGGCTTTTCGATCAAATGGATGACTCCATTCTTGACCGGAATGTTGGCCCTCAGGACGCGACTCATTACAACTCCTTTGTTATGCTTTTGATCGGCTTTAATGGTATTTGACTGAACATAATATGTCTGTTCGGGGTTTATGCGAAGAGTTCGGTTGATTAGCGAGAGCTCGACATTGACTGTGGCGTCGTTTGCCGCCGACTTATATGACTCCTTTCCCATTACATTCAGGAACAGCACGTGATTGGGAATGACGTGTCCGAGCACTACATATCTGTCGAAGAGCTCAGGTCTGACGTCACCGATCGGCACAAAGAAGGTGTGATTTCCTGGTCTTTCAAAAATCGCTTCTTGCTTGTTATTAGTTATCTTTGAATAGAAACTGTCCCATCGCTCGTCTATTCCATAAATAGAGGGCTGACTGATCAGCTCCAGAGCGAAAGGAGGCAATGGTGTCGACGGAATGTACGGCTCGAGAGCCTCTTCAATGGTGTAGAGGAGCTGCTCGTCTCCATTGTGAGCTTGGTGAAAGCTATCCTTTACGATCTTGGCGTTATTAACGAAGTACTCTTTAATATCCTGTTGGAAGTACTCGTGATGTCCAATCGGTTTACGCTCTTTAAAGCTCAGGAAAAGAGGAGCCGCTTCTTGAAGGGATGAACTCACGCTATACGGAAACAATTCCTTTTTGACCACAACTCCCACTATATATCAATTTAATAAACATTCAAATATTGGTCTAATATTTTCTCGCGTGATATACATACCGGTGTGATATGACGGTAATTTGTCAAGGACATCCTTCTTAAGGTTTTTAGCAAGGAGCTTATCGATGGCAGCGTTAGTCGGCGCAAATAAAGTGGTCGCCCTGTGCTTCAGGAACACGTTCATCACCGGATCCCTATCTACCAGTTCTTTGAACTAAAGTATAGAATAATTGTGTTTTAGAATAAAATAGACTTTTCTTTCAATAAAATTATTGCAAAATTTATTCTCTGAAGGAAAGGGTCGACAAAAAACAATTTGTTTCATATCTGACAGGTTTTCAAACATGATATGAATCATATCCAGGAATTTTCAAGTATTCTATTTATTTCAAAATACCTATCTCTATATCTCATCCATTTTGAAATATAATATTTTTAATTTTTTGAATTATTGATGCATTAAAAGTGCATAAAATGACTAAAAACAAAAATCAAATAACCTAACTCATAATAATTTATGACTATTTAGATTAAAAACATTTGAATTTACAAATAATTTATATTATTTTTTGATAATTCGAAAAATGTTTAAATACATTAAAAGTTTGATATTTTTCCAAATAAGAGATTTTGTGATAAATCATAGAAATGACTGTTTTTTGGTTTGAATTTTTAATTTCATTTCAAAGTAATGAATGTTTTCATATGTTTTGCTAATATTCATATAAATTATAATGTAATGCTATGGGAAGGGATCTCCGGTCTATAAAGTGTTTTAGAGGATTTAACTTGCTCCAACTTTAAAGAGTGTTTCCTTCTGACATTAATAAGTGTTGTTTCATAAAAATCTGTCACTTTTTTAGTGAAAACATTGACGAAGTAATTATCGGTTGTTTTAAAAATCAGTCAAACTTTTGCTTTCATTCAATTATCGGTTTGAAGACACTTAAGGAACCGCTCCTTAATATTCAATGATTTGGATAATTAATAACATAAAGCATTGTAATCGAGGAAACCATTGATTTGATACACAATTTATCTAAACTTTTGAATAACAAATCAATAGAAAAAAAAGTAAATTGTTTTTGATTTTAATATTAATCATTTTTTGTCTGAAAACATCTACTGTTGGAAAAATACCCTTGTTAATAATATATGAGATAGATTTCTTGTCATACAACTCATGAGAAAGAAAGAGAGAGAGAGGAGTGTAGACTGTGTTGTGGTTTTCCGGCACAACTCAACCGAATCTTTAGTTTCTTCTGTTTTCTCTTCAGTCAGTAATTATAGAAAATTATTCTTTAGTTTTCGTTTCTCTTTATATTAATTATAATTATTTTCAAAATACAAAAAATACTGTGAA
This sequence comes from Tectocepheus velatus, assembly GCA_034700625.1. Classification (NCBI taxonomy): domain Eukaryota; kingdom Metazoa; phylum Arthropoda; class Arachnida; order Sarcoptiformes; family Tectocepheidae; genus Tectocepheus; species Tectocepheus velatus. Next base: position 78,117 of record JAQIXV010000134.1, read on the forward strand.
CTCGCTTTATGTGAAAAAGTTTTATATTTCTCCTAGGTTATATTCCTAGAAGGCATCTAGCAATTGTTTTTGAAAAACTTGAAACCATCTAACATGTCGGACCAAGTTATATTTTATATTTTTTAATCATTATTTAGATTTATCATAGAAAATTGCCATGGGTCTATGACCAGCAATCCTATGACTCACTGTCGAACCTTTTTCTAGCCACACCCCCTCAGTTTTCGCAAGAAAAATGTTGAATGGTGAAAAATCTTTGGGTGTTTTAAATTACATTTTTAATTATTAGCTAGCTATTAATTTTTGATAAATATTTTTATCTTCAAAATACTTGATTGCAAACAAATCGGCATTTAATGTTTGTCAAAATGTAATTGCAACTTGTTCATTCAAAAAGAGAGGAAATATGCTACTCTTCAAAGGATTCAATGCTAAATATATTCAGTAATTCTATTAATTATCTATTAGAGTGAGAATCCAGTGATAGATACGATTCACTCTCTCTGTGTGTCTCAAACACTTCGCTTAACGCAAACGCAACAAAATGTCGGGCAATACATATATATAGAGCTGAGAGTGGTTTCCAAAGAGAGTGGGTTTGCCTCAGATATTGTGCTATACCTTTGGCCCGAGATTTTTATGGCCTTATATCATATAAATCAGACACAATGGGGTTTAGCACGAAATCGGGCGACAATGGGGACAAACATTTGGTTTGGTGTCAATGCGGCCGATATTCACATGACTTCTGATATTCTGAATATCGCGTAAAAGTCTGTAACTAATCGTAAAACGAATGTTGAAAACACGGAAAATACAGATTATTTTAAATAAAATTGTCTCTCATATAGAAAAGTGGATGACATTGAGATATAAGTAAAATGAATAATAAAATGAATGGAAATTTAAATTGAAATTCTCAGAAAGAGATAAGGAATTATACTGATAGCCATTGATTCATTGAGATGAAATATTATGACTCACCCTGGATAAATTTGGTTCCATAGATAATTGTTCGTAAACATTAACAGCAATTACTGCAGTCCAACAATACAATAGAGTCACCAAAATTGCGAACATTTTCATTAGTTGACCCATTTTATAGGGTTTTATATGATTCAAATTAAGCTTGGTGCTTTGCAAATATTGATGAATATAGAAGAGCACAGGTTTTCAAATGAGTGTATGAATGGCGATATTCAATGAGATTCGCACTAATTATAGTAAAATATTCCCAAAATATTTGTGAAACTAATGAAACTTCGATTGTATTGAAAAATTCAATGTAAGTGAAATGTACTTGGTGGTGTCTTTTAAAACTTTTAGGCACTAAAATTCAAATACGAAGCAAAAGTCAAAATATTTTTCGTCGGCTCTTCGGTTGAACACAAAACTGTGAATATTATTAATAATTATTTATTAAAAATTTTCGCCGAAATGTCTTATTATTATTGAATTGAAATTCGTTAACAAAAAAGATTCAAAAGAAATGAAATCTTTTTATATTCACTTCTCTTATAGTTTTTGATTGAATTAAAATAAAAATCTTTTTGAAGAATAAATGCGACGAAATAGTGAATGAATTAGGTGGTGCCCAACCCAACCGGCTATTTGCTAGATTCAAAAACTCAATAATATTGCTCTAGCGTTGAATTCGAACGCAAAACTGGCTTCAGTTTTCAGAACAGCACAAAACACGACAAACGCCACAATAGTGTTATGCTATGAGTCTGTTCTCTGGCGTTGTTTCCCTGGTTTGCTCTCAGAGTCTCAACAATCAAACCAATATATAAATGACTGCATTAGAACTGCATACAGAAAGTAGTGACAGCGCTCAGGCAGAGCACAAACTCTCAAACTGTATGCCTGTTTGGGGCGATAGTATATAATAGGAGGCCCGAAGTGCAGCAGTTATTCAGCTATAACCTGTCGGATCAACTGCAATACTCACGAAAGTAACCAAGGTTAGCTTGCTTTCAGAGACAGCAATGCTGGTAATGGCAACAGAACAGCACCGGAACACAACACTCACTCACTCTCACACCAAAAGCTCACTATTTGTCAATAACTGAGTTTCAGTTGCAATACGTGACTAAATAGCTTTTAGGCTCTCATTTTAATATTCAATACAATTGGGAACAACTGCAGCACTCAAAGAGAAAATAGGGCCAAAAATTATCGGCCAATACACGACTCAATAGTTTGCATAAAAATTGTTCGCCATATATATTGAGGGGACACTCATATACTCATATACTACTCGTTAATATATGGAATCGTGTGTATAAACCAATAGATTTACTCCAATAACAGTAATGGTTGATAAAAAGGTCTGAATTTCTCCCGAATATGTATTACTAGGTCTTAGTTTGGGCTGCGCTGACATCTTATCGATTTTTCTGACTAATTCAGTTCAGCGCCAATATCTCTGCAATGCTTTCCCAGTCTTCCCTATTATATAACCAGTGCTCCAACCGATCCATTGCGCCCTCCGTTCAAATGTTTGGACAAATTCTCTGACTTTTCGCTCCACAAACTCAACACAAAAGACCCAATGCTTTCCACTCTTGGGGTTGAAAACAAGTTTTGATTTAAAATCCGAGCACTACCTGAACAGCGATCTCGTGGTTCGCAATCAAACCAATCGATTATACTTTTCATCGAAAGACACTTTTGGATGAATTTTTTTATTAATTTTGATTATTTTTCTGAAAAAATAGATAACAAGTCTTTCAGTCGTATGTCATTTGAATCAAACATTGAATAGTGATTTAGTCATTTGCAGTCATTTACTGGGAGTTCAACCAAAAACATAAATTAATTTCCTTCTGAATGAAGTTTTTTATTCTGTCCGCAAACAAACTGTTCTAATCATTAGATTCCTATGAACTCAACTATTTGTGAGGAAAAAACGATTTCGATATAAATAGACTAAAAACTAATTTTGATCCAAAGATAGGACCGGCTGTTAGCTGTTCGATGAAGACGTGTGTTATTAAAATACATTTTATTTTAAGTCTTCATAACATTATGTTCTCATATTTTCAAAGCCTTCCCAAACAGTAACTAATTTTGGATGAAATCCAATAATTGCTGACAAAAAAAGTTTTTATTTTCTTTTCATAAATACATTTTCCGACTCCTATTCAATGTTAATGTGGAAAACAAGCGGTAGTTTTCTGACTCCCTTTCCATAACCAGTAATTGATTGCTTCTATTTCTGTTTTAAACACATTTCAAACTATTCTGACACAAAATTATCGCAAAAAACTCTGTATTAATCAGAAATGAATGACTCAAATAAGACTTCTGAACAAATATACAAATAATTGTTCGGGTTTTGTGTCAAACAAAACGTTTGATTGTCTCAAAAAACATATGATGTAATGAAAACTCAATTTTAGTATTGTTTCAAACATTTGATTGAATTAAAAGTTATATTTATTTTTAAAACTGTTGTCACTTCTGATTATTAACAGAAATGGAAATAACAAAACATTTGGCTTTTAATTACAGAAAAGTCTCATCAAATGCTGAACTCATGAAAAGTCTTATCCCAATTGAGATGACAGTTGTATTACACAATACATTCTTATTCTCATAATTGATGACAAATTTGAGCAAATATGTGATATTCTCACACAAATCAGTGCCAAACAGTTTTTGCTTCTCTGAATGTGAACTAAAAATTTTTGGCTCAAAATATATGGCATTCGTTCGGAGAATAAATTCTTGGATTTCGAGATCTCTTTTCGAGATATTTATGTGATTTCAGAGTTTTAGGAAAACCAGTGTTTTTCAGGAATCAAATGTCTTTAGAGTCGATAACATCTGAATTCAAGTCAAAAATATTTGTCTCTATTCTGTTTGCGAATGCATTCCTCTTGAGTTCAACAAATAAGTTGAGAATTGATGTCAGAGAAGAAAATGAGAAGATTTTTATTATTTTAAATTAAATGAATTTTTTCTATAAATAAGTTTTTCAATTAAAATCTGAAAAATAATTATTAAAATTAATGTGAAATCAGACGAACATTGGATTAATTTAAAAATAATTCAAAAAATAATTTAATTAAATTACAAAATGATATAAAATTAGAGAATTTTTTCTTAAATAAGAAGTAATTGATTTGAAAAAATGTTTTGTCATTAGATTTGTTTCGTTTCGTTATTTTGTTTGATAACTGGCGACAGACTTCTGGTTCGATGGGGAGGAGGCGGAGGAAGAAGAGGACGAGGATGAGACCGAAGATGACACCGAAGATGAGACACTCGTTTGTGGTTTACTATAACTGCTGATCGACGAGCGCTGGTATGAGGTCTGTGGGTAGACATTAGAGGCCGACGCCTGATATGCGCCGTTGGATGAACCCGAACCACTCGAATACGACGGATAGGAAGAGGAGCTCAGAGCCGAATATTGAGAACCAGTGCCCGGTTGAGATCCGCTTTGCCAGATAGCGCCCGATCCGGTGCCGGAGCCACTGTTGCCAGAGCTCCAGCTCGCGGGTAGTCCAGAGTAGGACTGACCGCCAGATCCGTATTGTTTATAATTACTCCAATCAGCCGCTGATAGGCCAGTGTTTGGAAGAACCACTGGTCTGTAAGAAGAGGCCGAGCCGTACAAGTTTTGGTTGCCAAGAGCTGAGGCCAGTCCAGTGGTTGGGAAGCTTGAGCTAAATCCAAAGGGCGGCGGACGGAATGCATACGAATAACTGGATCCAGAAGTCAGATAAGGGGATGTCGTCTCACGCCTAAAGAATGACCCGATTTTTGTGAGAAACAGTTATGCACTTGAATTGGCCTTCAATTGAGGCACTAATTAAACGGAAAGGGTATTCAGTGCTCACCTGTAAAACAGAGCGTTCATCAGATTTCGCAAACGACTCGACAGTGAAGAGCGTCGGCCACCGATTGAGTTCGGCCTAAACAGAGACATCAAAGACTGTCCGTTGCCAAGAGAGGACCACCACGAGGGTGATGCCAATCCCCATGAATTTGAGATGGAAGGCGCGGCAACTTGTGCTGGTTGTAGCCACGCGTATGGCATAACTGCTCCGATATTAGCTCCTATTTGTCGGGGTTCGGGCTTTTCTGGTATCTTATCATCGATTTCGTTAACATTTGGGTTCAACTGTTGGGAGTCAGCCCTCATCAGTGCCAATGAGGCCAACAGTAAGAGACAGACCTGTAATGGACAGCAAAACATCGGTCAGACATCTGATACTTTTAAGATATCTTATATTATATGTAATCATTATTTTTTGGAGAAATCGAGTGCTTTAGTGCACAAACAGCACAAAACACTGCACTCCATATCCGTAAAACTCATTCACAGAGACGTCAAAAAAAGAAGTGAACGAAAAAAAGAAGAAATTTTTTGGTCATTATTTAGAAATTCACAGCACATCTCAAGTCAAGAAGAATTGAGGTCAATGTTGAGGCAGAGTTTGAACGCCGGTTCCGTTTCGCTTGTGTTGGTTGTGTTGGTCGCATGTCTTTCAAAAGGACATTACATTGCATTACATAACGGAATAAACTTTTTTTTTTAGTTTACACTACTTTTTTCAATACCAGTATTACTGATAGTCAGTCAGAAGTCCTATAAATGGGAACTCAACTGTTGCTCCAAAACTAATTGCTTAATGCGTTTAAGGTTAAGGTCGAAAACAGTGGTAGTAGTAGTTGTGGTGCACAACAAATGTTGGCCAAAATTATTATATTCTTAGACTTTATTTTTTTGCTCCGAATTATAAGAATTTTTTTCAATGAAATTATTGTTCGCTTCTCTGGTTTTTGAATAATTCCGAAACAATTCTTAAAATTCTTGACTTTTGATTGTATTCCAGAAGTAACACAAATTTTGACACATTTTCCAATTTTTTTTTGTGGATTAAATCAAAGAAATTCTTTGATATTCTTCACGAAAGACATTCAATTTTATCTGAAATACAAATAAATTGATAAACTTATGGATGACTTACTTGTTTCGGATGTAAATTCATTGCGATTTATGTAATCAAATAAGAGATGGGATGAGAAAAATGTTATGAAAATAAATATTAAACTATTTTTTAAAACAAAAAAAAACTAATAAATAATTTGTTGCGACAATTATTTCGTCTACTAATCAATAACTTAAACAAAAAGTCAATTAAATCACAAAAACTGAAGACTCGTAAAAAGTTGTGCCAAAGACTGAGAGCTGAAGTCTGAAGACTGTGTGTCTCACATAAGAACTGAGTGTTTGTTATATCAAAATATAGCACAACTTGTTGTCGATTATATAACTGTGCTTTTGAAAAGTTTAAGCCTTAGTTAAAAAGTTCAAAAATAAGTTTACCTTCCGCAATACAAGTCTAATATATAAACTAGCAACTTTTCTGCCCCTTCTATTCTTATCCCCAATTTTGTGGGAGGGCTCAACAGACACAGGCCTCTCTCGCACTCGTTTATAGCAAACTGTTGCACAGGGGTCACGACGTCAGGTTGCAGAGCATACCGGAGCTGAAAATAATACGCTATACTAAGTAACTGTAAGTAACTTATTCTGAATTCAAGTGTAACTTCAATAAACTTGTTATTATAATATTTAAGCGCTAACTCTGTGCCCATAGCTCTGAGATTCATGCAATTCATTGCCTTTGCGATACACTTACAAACGCTTCCAATTAATGTTAATTCAATTCTCTTTAAACCAATTAATTTGAGAAAACCCATAGACTTTTGTATAGTTTGTAAGACATTTGCACAAAATTTCTCGAATTCCAATCAATTCCTAATTAATAGCAATAAAAACGTTTTTCTTATTTTTCCTGCGTTTGGATCAAACAGTTTTTCAAAATGTTTTAATGCTTTTCTTATTTTCAATTTAAATGTTCTTATCGTGAATTTAATATTATATCTTAAAATTCAGAGCCAGAGCAGAGGTTGAGTAGAGGCAGAGCACAGCCACAATTTTTTCACTACAATTATCCAATGAAGGGCTAAAAGTTTGGGCAAAAAAACTTGAGCTTTAATATGAGGATAAACTTTTGGATAATTTTTTATTCTTCTTTGAATCAAACGAGAAAATCGATGACTCATGACTTGAATCCTAAGCCCACACTCAAAATGTTTTGGACAGCATTTCAGTAATCATTCAATAAAAATGTGTTTAAATTCAGAAGTGATTAACTCGTATTCAATGCGCTATAAAAAAAATAGTGACTCCAATGCTTTCGGCCATAAGAGGGTTTGGTGGGGATTAGACCTCTCAGTATTGCATATTTTATGCCATTTGTATTAATTGTTTCAAATTAATCATTTTGTCGAACCCCGGGTCCAACAAAATTAAGAATATAATTATAATCTGAATAAAATGTCGACACTTTTTGTTTTTCATTAAAACAGATATTCATTTGTTTTTTGTTTTGTTTTTTTTTATTTCAGAAAAATTATTATTCGTTTAAATCATTTGTGAAGTCTTCGAATGAGAATTGGATTCAACTTTTCTGATATGATGTGCAATAGATATGCACTTCACCCGGTTTTAGCTCAAAAGGAATTATAAAATTAACCTAGTTTGTAATGAAAGAAAACTTTTAGCGTTAATTTTGAAACAATTTTTAAAAATTGTTTGAATTTAAAACTCGGAAAACCATTTGAATAACAATTTGAAGCAAATATTTGATCGAAATTCGTGTTATGTTAATATGGGTTTGGATTTTGGGAAAGAGTTTAACGACTCATTAAAAATAAAAACCTTTGAAACAAATCAAATAATTGAATAGTTTTCCATCAAATTCTTCGATTGATTTAAATCATTTGATTTTACGATTTCTGTGATATTTTGATAAACTCGGTAAAACTATCATCAAATTGACCTTGAGTTACAAACTTGGTTAAACATTTAAAATTAGCAGAAAAAACGAAACCATATAAAGCAGTTTATAATACAAATAATTTGTAATATCCGGGAAAATCTCTATTGTTTTCCGTATTTATTATAAAAATGTCTTTAAATGACATAAAATGGTTAAAATTCTGATCGGATGACATGTTTTTAAAAGGAATAATTGAAAAATAAAAAACAGAGAACAGGAATGAAATCAAATATATATTTCAACTTAAAAACTAATGCTTTGGTTAACTCTGTGTTTGAATATAAATGTATTTTAAGATAAATTTTTATGAAATTTGGTTCAAATAAGTAGACGATTGTGAGTTGGGATCACTTTTTTCATTTGAAAAATAGCGAACTCTAGCCCTCATCCCCTCACACATCCCCAACACAGCCCTCACACAGTGACCTCTAAAAGCACTGAATGTGTGAATAAACATCACATCTTAGTTAGAAGTACTGAATAATCTTCATCTGGCATTCCTAACACTGTTCTCTCTCTCTCTCTCTCTCTCTCTCTCTCTCTCTCTCTCTCTCTCTCTCTCTCTCT